>OX422208.1:182694865-182976308 GCA_949130495.1 Sambucus nigra | reverse complement strand
CAAGGACTCGTATTACCACAATCTCGAAGTTGGGTATTCAGTCACTCGGGATGCTATATTACCAATCAATATGGAGGCTCTAAGGATGTCTTCTTTTGGAGAGCCTTCATAAAAAAGGGCTCTGCTACAGTATTCTGATAAGTTTCATTTATGTACAATTTTATGATATTCTGGCTTTCCATATCGTACTAACTATTATTATTTTTGTTTCCTCTTCTCAGGACATGCAAGAGGTTACTGCTAGGATTGGTCACCTGGCGAAGATGAAATATGTTCTTCAAACAAAGTTAATGTCATGTAGAACACTATGATTGAAAAGAATAACCAGATGATCGATCAGGATGTCAAACTGATGGCGAATGACTTGCAAAGATAAGGTTGTGGATGAAGATGAATGGATCCATCTGGAGTTAAATAAGGTTGACCCTAACTTGACTACCCTCAGGCAATACTTTTCCAGAAAACCTTGAAAAAACTAATTTTGCAAAGGAAAAAATGGTTCATTGAGGAAAAAATAAAAGCCTATTTGGAAAATACCTATGATGAAGGCTTTGAGGTGATAGTCCAAGAGGTTACTTCATAATTGGACTTCTACGAGTCAGTTGTGTTCAACCTTGGCTGGATGGTTGATCTCCAAAGGGTCAATGTATTTGAGGGAGACCTAACACATATCGATTACTCCCTTAGATAGACCTGTTATTGGAGAGGGTGATGATAATTTGGATCCTACCTCAGAGGTCGAACAGGTTGTTATGGACCATGTTTCTCTAGTTGATGCAACTACCCAATATCATAACACTAATGCCAACCAAAAGGATGCTTCTATAGAAAGTTAGGGGGATGTCACCCCTAACTTATTTACTTTTTTACTTTTTTTATATAGGTCATCTGTCCATTTACTTTTGTAGGCCTTGAGCGCCCTTTTTTAATGTAAATGAATGTTTGATTTGTCTCCCATTATAATTGTCTTATTTATTCTCCTTGCATTTTTGTTTGTACATGTGACATAACAAAGACTACTCGGTAGTTTGTTGAATTATGGTATGTGACTGATTACACTGACATTATCAAATTATCAACTAAAAAGGCTAACTAATTTAATTAATTAAGGTCAATAAGTTAAAACTCTTATTCAACTTATTGACCGATCAATAAGTTAAAACTCTTATTCAACTTATTGACCGATCAATTTTAATTATACATTGTTTAACTTAACTAATAGTCAGTGAGGTATTAGTCGATTGACTAGTTACACTGACTTATAAATTTATTCAAAAGGTTAACTAGTTAATCGATTCCAACTTGGGTTAACTAGCATATGACTATTCTAGGCGAACCATTCCAACTTGGGTTGTGCCACCATTTTCAGGTGGGTTTAATGTCGAACGTAGGTGACCAAGTCATTTATAAGTTGTACAATCGATTCTTAGGTGGGTTTATACCTATTATAGTCCGATAATCCCAACTTGGGTTGTGCCATGTAAGGACACAAATTTCCAATTGAGTCCATGTATAGTGTTGGCTCAATTCCGGACAAAAACATTTATTCATAGGATAGAATGTAATTGTAATACTCTCAAGCCTATGAAGTGTTTGTTGAAGACGTAGCAGCAAAGAGTATAAAGCTTCATCAAATGTGTCGGTTTGCGTGCCGGTTTGCGTGCCTCGTTTCTACATCATCAACTATGGTTCCATACTCCCAAGGTATGAATGCAATATTATATATATAGGAGCTTGGAACAAGTTTATTGGGTGTTAGGTTTTATAAAAACTGCGCTTTGTTTTAAGAAAGAATTAATTAAAACTTTAAGTAAATGTTTATAAAGTTTTCTGGGCTTAAACTAGAATATTCAAACTTTCTGGTTTTTCGTTCGATAGAGTCCTTCGAACGAGATTGTCGTTCGAACGAAAATGTCGTTCGAACGAACCTGCCAACGAGTTCCCATATTAGGCCACTGGAATGCCATTCGATATGTCGTTCGAACGAACCTGTGTTCGAACGAGATATCCAACGAGACTTCTAACGAGTTCCCTCTTTAAACATTCTGGAACTTCGTTAGAAATCTCGTTCGAACGAGATTTCGTTCGAACGAAAATGTCGTTCGAACAAGATTTAAGCGGGAACAATTTTTGGCAGTTTTTTGGCAGTTTTCACCCACTTCCCCACTTAGTTTTTAACCAACTTTTTTAGGCTTTAATATGTGCGGGAAGAACATTTTCCAATCTAACTTTTCCTAACTTTTCCATTCCATTCCATCTCTTAGAGAGAGGTTGAGAGCTAAAATTGTTTAAGGAAAATGTTCAAGTTTTGAGTGCTATTTTTCAAGAGAAAATATTTTATCACTCTAGTTTTACACCCATATTGTTTATCCAAGTTCACATATATACATATCAATTGCTTGGAGTTTGGCACCGATTTATCTCTTCCGTTTCAAAGAGAAGTTTTGGTTTGCTTCTACATCCATCAAAGAAGAAGACGTTTTGTTGTGATTCTACCCACTTGGAGAAAGGCTCCTTGCTCGGGTGACGGTGACCATATAAAGTCCTATCGGTGGATTCCGAGACCGCGGTGGTGTTCTAAGGTTATCCGCTAGGAAGAGGTGTTTACAAGAAGAAGCGTCGAGGCTTGAAAGGGATTGAGTCGTGTGTTGTAAGTCCTTCTATCTTGTACTTGTAATTTCGTATCTAGTGGATTTGTGGCTAGGGTCGTCCGAGGTTGTTTCCCGTCTTGGGTTTTTCCTCGTACATCGCGGCGTAGTGTGATTGATTTATTTTATCTTGCAAAATAACGTAGAACGCATGTTTAGAATAATTCAAGATAAAATTTGGTTTAAATTATCACACTCATTTAATTTGGTGCTAAATTAAATATTGGGTAAAGTTTATTTAATTCAAGTCATTTGCTAAAATTTGGTTTCACCTAATTTGCTAATATTGATAAATATGACTTAGGCAAATTCTAGGACTTGGATTAATTAATTGGTTTAAGTGAATATATTAATTGATTAATTTTACTTCACTTGGTGTAATTTTAATTTGTTTAAGAAATTAAAATTTGTTGTTTTAAAGTTGAACCACCACACCGCTTCCGCATCGATTTACATAAAAAGGAAATAATATTTTAGAATTGGGGGCCTCGCGCACCAACATGCCATACTCTTCAGTTGGTTTAATACCAAACATGGGCGAACAACTTATTATATATTGTACTACCCTTTCTTAGGTGGGTTTAATGATGAAGATAAATATCAGAGGCAAATCATAAAGAAAAGACTTTTATTAACATGAATCACTTTATTGAAACATTTGTAAAAATTAACTTATCTACTTAATGATAAAACTTCCTAAGGTTCATTGAAGAAAATAACTTAAGTACAACGATATAATCGAAATAATAGGATCCACCCCTCCGTTTGAGGCCACTCTATATGGGCATTTCCAGTTCAGGGCCATCTTTCTATATGAAGACTTCTTTATCTCTACTAGAAGACTTTTGAGAATTAAGTCACTGACCTAAAATTTGTTAACCTTGATCTTTTTACCGTGTTATTGAGTGAGCTCCTACTGATATGATGTAAGATGTATGAGATCCTACTCTCTTCGTTCCTCAAATAAATTAAGATCATGGGTCAATCGGTCGTCGCTGTGGCAATCCTCAAAGATCTCTATCTTCAGGTATGGGAGACTGATCTCTAGTGGAATAGCAGACTCCATACCACATTTTAAGGAGTATGGGGCAACCTCCCGGGCATTTCTTAATAAGCCCAGAGGACAGACGACAACTCATACACCCATCTTCCTTTTGCAATTTGCAATCGTCGTTTTAACCCAATGAGCAAAATCTTATTGGCGATCTTGGCCTGGCGATTGTGTTGTGGGATGACCACTAAAGCGTAGTGAATCCTAATCCTATAGTTTGTATAAAAGTCTCTCAATGTATTATTATCAAACAAAGTCCAACTATTCATCACCAAAGATCTAGGGATTCCAAATTTGGTGATAATGTTCCTCCAAATGGTTGTCTGATATCGACCTCTCTGATGTGAGTAAATGGTTTTGCCTTTACACACTTAGTGATGTAACCGGAGGCAGTTATCAAGTACTTCGTATTCCTTAGAGCTATAATAAAAGGCCCACTACCTCCATAACCTATTGAGAAAAAGGCCATGGTGTTGTGAAACTACTAATATTATCGATTGTCTACTTGATGATAATAGAAAACTCGCTTCGCTTAGCAGATTTGTGAATGAAATGGGTGGCATCCTTCTGTATAAATGACATCTAGTAACCTAGGGAGATCGCCCTATAAGAGAGTGGTCTCCCACCAGAATAAGCACCACAACTTTCTTCATGCATTTCAATGAGGATTCCTTCCACTTGATTTGGATGGTCATACTTGAGTATAAGACCTATGAATGATCACTAATAATATTTTCCTTGAGATTTAAGGAAAAACCTTATCGACAGAATCTTAATTTGTGAGCCTTTTTACCGTCTAGTAGCAAATCACCCTTTTTTAGGTATGAGATAATGGAATCCATCTAGGATGGGGATGGATATATCCGCGTGACTTTTAAACCTACTATTGGTTCATAAATGCTCAGTCAGTCGATATAATTCAGTGTAATTATTCTTTTCAAATTAATGTTGATGATTGATGTTAAAATGGCTAAGGCGTCAACACGACTATTATTGTTCCTTGGAAAATATTCCATTGAGGATATCCTTAAATACTTTAATAGTACTCTTTTCATGTCATGATAGGTGAGAATTCTGAGCTAGTTGGCCTCGTACTCCCCACTGAACTGTTTGGCGATTAGATAAGAGTTGTAGTATACTTTTATTTATCATGGCGGACTCATATTTGGCCTCATTGTTGGACCCCTTAAATCCAAGGTAAACTTTTTTTCTACATGAGGCATCCTTGAGGAGTGATAAAAATGATCCCTATAACCTTCCCGCATTTATTAGATACTCTACATATGGATATTTTCCATCCTTAACACTAGAACTCCGGACTGACATTGAGCATATTAAGAATAGGGTTCAGCTAAAATTCTTTCATTTCTTGATAGGAATAGGGTTAGGCATCAAAATATTATCGTTGCTTCTTTACGGAGGTCACTAGTACCAAAATCATTTCCTCAATAGTCATAATTGTTTTTAACTCAAGGAAAGTATGACTGACATAGTAAATCGATAACTGCTCTCCATCTTATAATTGTACCAGTGATCCGTTGGTTGCATGCTAAGAAAATGCTAAGTATAAGTGGAGATACTCACCACTAATAGGCATTTATATTAAGGTAGGAGATCCCATGTATTTTTTAATCTATTCCAGTGCCTGATGGCATTCCTCAATCCAAATTACTGTATTAGCCTTCTTCAACGCTCAGAAAAATAAGCTAAATTTATGAAATGATGGAGATATAAACCAATTAAGATCGACTAACATCCGAGTCAGTACTTGTGTATCCCTAATGATGGTTGTCTTCTTGATATGTTTTAAACCTTGATATTATTCGGATTGGCTTTAACCTCTCTTTGTGTCAGAAAGTAACCCAAGAACTTGATAGATCTAACTCCGAAGAGATACTTTGAGGCATTTATCTTCATATTGTATTCCTTGAGAATCTTGAAGGTCTTAATAAGGTCCTTAATGTGATTGGTTGTCTGCCTATTCTTGAAGATCATAAGATATATGTTGACCTTTATTATTGTTCTTATTTATTAAATAAACATTTTAGGGATTAGTCGTTGGTATATTACCCGATGTTTTATAGGCCGAAGGGCAAGGTTTTGTAGCAGTAAAGCTCTAATGTCATGATAAATAAGGTTTTTTCCATTTTAGGGATGAACAAAGGTATCTGATGATAGACAATGTCGGCGTCCATAAAGCTCATCCGCTGAATCCAATTATGGAATCTACAAGTTGGTCAATCCTACGGAGTCGAAAACTATCCTTTGGGAAAGACTTATTGAGATCGATAAATTAATAAAAACTCTCCGCCTACCACTATTTTTCTGGCCAAGTTGGTATTGAAAATCAAGTTTGGGAATTAGACCTATTTAACCGAGCCGACACAAACTAAGTTCTTAAATTTACTCTCCACGGATCTCATTTTTTTTATTAGTAACCTCCTCGTATTCTTCTTGACTGGTCAACATACCAGATCCATGTGTAGTCAATGATAAGCAACGTTTAGATCAATTCTTGGAAGATCATAAGTTTTCCAGGAGAACAAATATATGTTCATTTTAAAAACTTAATGAGCTGCAATGCCTCATCTTTTAGAAACTTGAAGCTGATCAAAAACATTTTATCTAGATGGGATAACTCTAAAGGAACGGTAATGAGTTATGCCATCACCCGATCAATGGGGGTCATTCTTTTGTCCTTAACCCCTGTCTGAACTCCCTTTGGTTTCCCTCTAAATCATCATCATTGAGATTTTTCTTGGATTGGGTCTGCCTGGATTTAACAGCGAAGAGAAAATAACAGCAACATGTCGCCTGATCCCCCTTGATCTCCGATTGTAATACCCCATAATTTTAAGAGAATTAAATTGTTATTTAATTGCTATTGATTTATTTTTCTGGAGTTATGAGTGATGTCACTAATTTATTTGTATTATTTAATATTGGATAAAATTAAAACGATGTTAAGACATTAATAATTACTTAACAAATGCAAAGAAATTATTTTGGTTCTATGTAGAGGATTTTTAGGATGGGTGGAAGGTCCGTTTACACTTTAAAATGTTGGGTTTTAAGGCCCACAAGTTAGTACAGGTCTTGGGATAGACTTTAGAGTAATTGAATTGGGTTTTGAGCTTAATGGGTCGAGGTATATGAAGGGACTAAGCCTAACTTCTTAGTTGATTAAGATATAAAGATTATTATAGTTAATATAAATCCTTTAATACATTTTCGAGCAACCCTAGAGCTAGGAGGAAGGATAAGGAAAGGAGAACAAAGATTTGGTGCTTTTCACGTAATATTAAACCAAATGAAAACTGAGGCAAGTTTGTTTATTGTAAGAGTATAACGAATGTTGTATTATGATGCTATTATTCATTGAATTCTTAATTTAAAATTAATGTTAATAAGCCTTTATTATGATATTGGGATTGATTGCTATGATTTAGAGTAGAAATTGTCAAATAGATATTATAGCCATAGTAACTCATGATTGAAGGTTAGGAGTGCCTTCTAAATTTGTGAAACAAATTGAATTTGGGTTTGAATTAGGAATGGATCATAATAGAGTTCTTGATATGTTCTTGAGATGATAATTAGAGATTAATGTCTAAATCATATATTTGAAGAACCTAAAGTTATTGTAACATGGTTAGCATTAGTATCGGGACTAGATAGATCAAAAAGGTAAAGTTTGAGGATATATAAGGACTTAAAAATATGAATTTGGGTGCAATAATGACGGAGAGTTAATTAAGGGATCGTTAATGGATGTTTAGATTGCATAGACATTTCATGGAGGAAATCAATCACTTAGAGGTTATTTTTTATATGGTATACCTGCAAATATAGCTTTCTGGCCAAAAGAGAGCCGTTAAATTGAGTTAAGAACACGTGGGTATTTGATTCATAATTTTTGGAGTTGTGATGAATATTTGATGATTATTTTTTAACAACACGAAGTGCTAAAGATTTTTTAAGTGAATCTGAGACTTTAAGTTATTTTTGGAATAATATATCTATGAATTTATCTTCTGTGAGAAGAAGAATGTCCTTGTTAAATTAAGTTAAGAATGCATAGGCACTGGTTTAGTAATTTTTGGAATTGCAGTGAATATTTTATTATTATATTTTGAATAGCACGTAAGACTGAAACTTCTACCAATTTCTTAAAAATAAATTGACTTCTTCGTTTTCCTTAGTTTTGAACCGTGATTTGGACATCGTGTTAATGATCCTAATTTCTTATACTTATTTCATTAGGTAGTGTGACTCGGTGGGGAGAATTTTGGACATTAATTAGGTAAATATGTTACGAGTTAAACCCGGAATCATATACGCGAGAATTAACTATATTATTGAGATATTATAGGATGTGTGATTTACTTAGCGGTTAAATGAAGAGATAAATATATATGTACGTTACGAGTTGGTATATATGTTGAAAGAGATAGATGTACTCATGGTTTGTAGACGGAATAAACTATGAGTTGAATTTAATAAGGATTAGAGTTGATGACCCTAAGAACGTAAAGAATAATTCGATATTTAGGGATTTAGATGATTTGTGGTATCCTTAAGTACACACGATATCCTATTTAATTATATATGTGTAACTTGATTTCGAGAGACTGTAAACCTAATGTAGATAAGGATCCAACGATGTGGGGATCTAGATATTTAGGTACGCTTGGATATATATATATATATATGTATTGTGTGTGTGTGTGTGTGTGTGTGTGCATATTTTGTGATTAAGTAAACATACCTTTACTTGTGGTAGAATCTATTAGTTTGGGATTCACGTTCGATATCAGACCATGCATCATACACCAGCTGAGATGTGTTGCCATAGTGGAGGTCATTATTTTAGATCATGTGTTTAGGAATGTCCCCTCCGTGATGAGATAAGGTTGTTTGATGGAAACTATTAGTCAGGTTGGGTATGGGCCCGTTAGTTTTGCTACTGCTTAGGATCGCCCCATCATTTTTTATGTTTTGCTTAATCTTATTAGATGTTAGCTTCCTACGGACTTTCCTATAGACGCACGAGATGGATACCGAGGGTGGATCCCTTCGTGTGGTACAATATTTATTTATACATACATATATATATATATATATATATATATATATATATATATATATATATATGTGTGTGTGTGTGTGTGTGTGTTGCGTAAGAACTAATGTAGTCTAATGGAGTAGACAATTGTTAATGGACCTAATGCCAGGTAAAAATACAGCATATGATTTTTTTGTATCCTATAAGGGTGGTATTGTGGGGGTTAGTTTTGGGGTTGTAATCGTATATGTGTAAGTAGTTATATCCCTGTTAATGGATAGCTAGTTGTGCTTGATTATTTATAGTAGTTGGATATTTATTCATTTAATTAAAAGGATATTAAAACTAAGAAAGTATTACCCTTATGAGACTAAGAATATGTTAATAAAGATCCTTACTTGCGGTAGATGATTTGGAATGTGCCGACATTATGTGATGGAGCTATAAAGCATACATTGAGGTAAATACTTTCCTTTTATGTGGTACATATTTTGGACCGTATTGCTTTATGATGATAATGATATAGATATTTTCTTGTGATATTATACCATGATGAATCTAATAAGAATAAATGTGAAATTGTACTTGAAATTTTATAACGATGTAAAATGCTTAATCATGGGGAACACATTGGGCTCGAAAGTAGACGCTTGTGATATGTTGTTTAAGTTGGGTAAGCTTAAAAATAACTAAAAGACTTAATGGAGATGCACACTCATATCGTGGTACAAAGTCAATTATATTGTTATATTACTTGAACCTCCTATTAACGTCTCCCTTAAACATTTTTCTAGTTATAGCCCATCGGTGCAACCTCATTCTAGATCTGATTTTGGGCTACTCTTCGTTGATGACATTATGGGGTGTAGGTGTCGAGCCTATGTGCTCAATCTCTTATTTTTATTTATTTATTTATCGAGTCGACTTTTGTACATGGGGTACTTGTTTTCAGAGTTAAAGTTATATTGAAGATATAGTTGGTGTCATTTTTATATCATTAGTTATATGGTATCAGAGTTCATGTTGCTCCACTTAATAGTTCATTCTGTCATTATTGTACTTGGTCAGTTTTATTTATTTCATTATGATAAGATTGTTACCAATTGTTTTTATGCCGATGATTTTTGGTATTAGACCGATCAATTTATTATTAAATTTTATGGGGTGTTATAGTTAGTATCAAAGCATCCAAGTTCTAGTGTCGTTAGGTACTGTGTTGTGTCCATTTAATTTTTGGTTGAGCGTTCTTTATTGTGTTAGAGCCTGTCATAGGTTTTGTACTCCGGTGTCGCTTTAACATGCGTACCGACATCGTTCGTAGTCATTGAGCATTGGCATGATTTGAGGAGTATTCGAGCTTAGAAAATCATGATAATAAAGACCGTTATAAGTTAGGAGTCAATTATAGAACGAGTGGTTAGACAAAGGGGTTCACCACCATAGTGAGGAGGATTATGGGAAATTATCGTACTAAGGGGTAAAGTTTGTAACTTAGAGACTTTTGTAGGCATAGGTTGGTGAATCTGTTTCACATTAAGTTCATTTTTGGAGATGTTAAAGAGTTTGAGTTTTTAAGGTACTTATTGGAGTTTTAGGTTCTCTTTACGGTAATATGGATGGTGATAGAAATTTAGGCTAATAGAATGACCTGATGAAATTTTGTACACCGAAGAGAGAGGGCAATGGAGTGTTGTGTTTTAGCAAAATATAAGGATTTTGATGATAAATTTATATGTGTATTAATTCCAATTAGAGAGTGGAATTAGTTTTGCGCTCAGATTTAAGCAAACTTCATTTATATTGTTAACCCATTTGTGATTATGATGATGATAATGTGAGAATGTTTGGACTTATGAGTAGGGTCACCGTGTGCTTACAAAATATGAGATAGAATCTAGTTAGAAATAATTAGCAGTGCACCTGAGTGAGTGGAATTGGAGAGGAGAGTATTGATTTTCCTGTTGGTTCGAGCTGAGATGACTCAATTAGAGATTTTTTATGAGGATGGAATTTATTGTGTGTTATAGGCGTGTATTTTGTGGATGTATTAGTTATGAACACAACACCAAAAAATGGTTTTTATCACTTTTCACCCACAAGGAGTTGCCACGGTTAAAAACCATGACAAAAAAATACAGAGATATTTTCACGGTCTTTCACCGTGACACGACTATGACAATAAACATAAGTGATAACCCTAATTTCTTCTCAGTCGATTCTTTCATTCAGCATTTCTTTCTCTTTATCTCTTCTCAGCCAGCGCTCTCTCTCTCTCTCTTCACGCATCATCTCTCTCATCTCGCACCACCATTCGCCGCCTCTGCCTAAAATTCAAAACCAATAACCCCCATACCTAATACCTAAAACCCCATACCCCCCCCCCCCCCCCCAATACCTAATACCCAAAACCCCCATAACCAAATTTGTATGAAACTTTGACAGGTAATTTTTTCAGCCTGTTTTATGAAATTTTTTGCTCAAATATGTATGAAAATTTGTTGTTGCTCAAATTTGTATAGAAGCCCTTATTACCTCACATGATTCATAAACCCCTCATTGAAATTTGCTAACTAACAAATTTGTATGAAATTTAAAATTATATTGTCTTTTGTTTAGTGGATTAGTTTGATTCAACTTAAATTTGTTTTAATTTGGTGCATTGTTGTCTGTTTAGTCCATATCTGATTTGGCTCATATCTGATTTTGGTCGCATCAACTTGATTTCGATGGAATCATCTCAAATGCAACAGGTCTTTCTCTTGAGTCTTGGAATCTCAGCACACTGTAAGTTCATTTTTTTTAGTTTTTCTTTTAATATATTATAAAATTAATTTTATGGATTATGGTTATGGATATATTAAGGGCTGATATATTTGTTTGGTAATTTTTATTTGTTAAATTACTGAGGCTAAAATATTTTTTGTATTGTATGATTTGTTTAAATATTGGGGTTTGAAATATTAGGTCTGCATTTCTGAAGAACCTATTTAAAATTTAGGCTTGCATATTTGAATAACTTGTTTGCATTTATATATATTTTCAGCAATTTATATATATTTTTTACGATTTCCTTATTTTTTGGTTGTGATTCTACCGAATAGTGATCATATTGTTATTTGGGGCTCTTGAATTGTTGTTGACGGGTAAATTTGAACATTTAGGGTTGTGATTCTACCGAATAGTGACATGTGATGTACGTTAGCCCTTGGCACAAATTTAGACATGAAAATATAAGACAGAAATGAAACATACTTACTATGGAAATATAAATAAAATGTGGTGGGCAATATAAATTTTAGAACATCAATTAAAGTAGGGTAAAATTATAGATAGTGCCATAGTTAATAAAATTACGAAAAATCAATAGCAATAATCAGTAGCAACAACACAAATCACACTCAAAAGTACAAATCAACACTATAGACTTTATTTGGTAATTGACGGTAACGTCGAAAACATGCATTGTTTGATGATTCAAATTTATAATAAATTAGATTTTACCCGCATGATATAATAATACGGTTCTAACTCCTGTGTATGTAACATTATTCATTTAAAACGTATATACTTTTTGAGTGTATGATTGTTTTCCACCTTATTATTGTATCACGCGGGTGAAATCTAATTTATTGTAATTTTAAATCATCAAACAATGCATGTTTTCGACATTACCATCAATTGCCAAATAAAGTCTGTAGGGTAAAAATATACATAGTTATAAGCCTCTTAAGTTACAGATAGTCACGCATAGATACTAGCCTTCTAGTTCTTATGCGTGCACATTCAATAGCCCTTAGACGCATTCGAGAGTCATTACTGCTATAATGAGATCTCTCGAATTGTCCCGTTTGGACAGTATGGGACATCATAGTTTCTATATAATAATGTACTTAATGACTTACACTTGTTATTTTTAGAGGAAGTTTTTCTATCGTCACTTAATTTTCTCTGGGTACATACTAGATGATGCAGTGTTGAGTGTTATTTCAATTGATACATTGAAAAGCACAAACATTTACGAATCTATGTCATGTACTTGGAGAACTATGGGGAGATGCTCTTAAATTTTCCTCAGATTGGAACAATGTGGATGAGTTGCTAAGTGTATTACAGAAATATGAGGTCATGAATATGATAGGACCACTCACGGTTTAGAGAAAATGGAGGAAATAAGATTCATAATGCATCTTGTGTCAATAATGAAATTAATTTATATTGTTTTTAAAATATAACACTAAAAGTTGAAATGTCATTCTTGAAGTAAAACATTTACTGGAAAATAAATTTTCACACTTTTATTTATACTAATCCATGAATATATGCTTCTCACCCATAATAGGTGATTGTTTGTAGTAGTTGTGATGAGATATCCTCTATAAAAAGAGTGGATGGTGAGATAAATAGACTAGGGGATGTCTTTCATTGAGATGCTAATGAATTTGTGAAATATGCAAAGAAATGTCATAATGATGAAGAGTTTCCATGTCCGTGTGCTAAGCGTAGGAATGGTAAGGTGTTTGAGTGGAAAACAGTTAAACTACATTTGTTAAGATGGGATATATAAGATATTTATTGGTTTTTATTTTTTCACGGGGAATTGCAAGTTCCTTTTTGTCCCAGAGCAACCTTCATAACAATCAACAAGTAGGATAAATGTATAAAGGCATGAGGATAATTAATATCATAATATGCTAGAGGATTTAGTTGATGATGCTTGTGGAGTTCATGAAGGGGAAGAAAATAAGGTCACTGACAATGTACAAGATTCGATTGCTCATAAAGATATTGGGATAAACCTTAACGATGACAATCAAATTTTTAAATTTAAGGCAAACCAACCGTTGTACCCTGGTTGTGATAAAGATCAAACAACTTTACATGCCATGGTTAGTTTGCATAGTTTGAAGACCCAATATGGTTTGTCTGGCAATAGTGCGACATCAATTTTGAATTTGGTAAAGGGCTTTCTACCCAAACAGAATACATTTCCAAATTGCTTTAAAAGGTTTAGGAATGAAGTATAAATCAATTGCATACTATACCGAAAGGAGTATGAAAATCTCGATCGATGTTCGGTATGCGAGGAACCAAGGTATGTGCAATCTACTGGAAATTAAGGCACAATCCCAAAAGTGCCTCAAAAATGTTGAAACACTTTACCGTTGGGCCCAAATTGAATCCATTTTTCATAGTACCATGGATAGCGGAGGCAATGACTTCAAATGCTAGGGCATACGTAGGGGATAATATCATGTGTCATCCTATTGATTCTACATCTTGGAAGATGATAAATTATGAGTATACTAATTTTGCTCGAGAACAGCACAACACTCGTTTGGCTATATCAACAGGTTTCAATCCATTTAGAAATCTAAGAACCAATCAGAGTGTATGTCTAGTGGTCCTAGCACCACTCAACCTCCCTCCTTCACAACTTATGAAGCCTGAATTTTCAATGTTATCTTTGTTGACCCCTGGGACAAAGGCGTCAAGTGAGGGCATCTATGTTTACTTGACTCTTTTAGTAGAAGAATTAAATGAATAATGGGAGAGGGTGTGAAAGCATTTAACTCTTCTAAAAAATAAGAGTTCATTATGAAAGCTATGTTGATGTGGGTAATTCATGATTTTTCAACATATAGGAGATTCTTTAATTTTGTAGTACATGGTTATATGGGGTGTCCTATTTGTGAAGTGGAGACTGAATCTCTGCGTATGATCGCTAATGAAAAAATATACACCATTGTCATAGGAGGTTTTTACTCCCCGTTCATAGTTTTAGATTTGAGAAAGGTTCCAATTTTTTACTGGGTGGGGTTAAACATAGGCTACCTCCGAGAAAACTTTCAAGTTCAGAAATTGAGAGTAAATCTTCTAATTATTTCCCTAATATTCCAAGTAAGAATCCTAAATTGAAGAATGTTAAGCATTAGAAGACCCCAATTGGGGATGAAACTGAAACACGAAAGGCGTGGTCTAGAAGGTCAATTTTATTTAACTTGCCTTATTAGAAGAGTAACCCGGTGCGTCATGTATTGGATGTGATGTATGCAGAGAAGAACATCATTGAACATATTTTGGGCACATGCCTTGGGGGGAGAAATTCGAAGGATGGAGAAAATGCACGAAAAGACCTTAAAACATTAAAACTTAAGCCATAACTATGGTTGAAAGAAGATATTAAGGGAAGGATAATAATTCCCCCTGGTTCCTTTACTTTAACGAGTGAGGAAAGAAAGGTGCTTTTAGACACAATATATAATTTGAGTGTTCTTCTAATATTTCATCCAACTTGCAAAAGATTGTGAATTATGCCACCTATGATTTACATAAGTGGAAGTCTCACGATTGGCGTGTGATCATGCAATTGGTTGATTTGTTGTTTAAGCAATGTATCTCTAAACATAAGAATTTACGGAGGGTCATTATGCAAATTATCTTCTTCTTCACACTTTTATGTAAGAAGGTAGTCAATCAAAAGCACACAATGGCCGTAAAATTAGCTATAGTCGAAGCGATTTGTCTGTTGGAGAAGTACTATCCTCCATCATTATTTTACATAAGTATTCACTTATTGGTTGTAATACCCCGTAATTTTATTGATTTTTATTTAAGGGATTAATTGAATTAAATGGGAACTAATTGGGAATTAATCCGGATATAAATACTAGCGAGATGTGAGTTGGTATTTGATTACGATGTAAAATTGAATATTTCTGAGTATATATGGTAATATATGAGTATTGAAAATATTAAAATTATCGCGAGTAAGAAATACGATAATTTGGAGAATTTAATTTGGACGCACGTGTCAGTCGCGTCAGGAATGAAATTATTTAAATTAAAAAGTGAATGATATTTTTATCAACCGAATGATCATTTTGAGTGCGCTAACGTGTCCAGAAGGGTCGAAATAGTCAGAAAACACTAGCCGGGGTTTAGTTTGGGTCCCGAGGCATTTTTAGGCCAAACCAACAACCTAAAAGGGTATTTTGGTAATTTTAAAAATGGAGGAATTAAAACCCACGAATTTTAGAGTTTATTTTTATAATGTTAAAGAGGCCACTAAGTCCATTACCAGCTAAAAGCATTAAAAGTGGGCTACGGGAGTAAGAGAGAAGTTATCATAGGGTTCCAAACCAAAAACCATCTCCCCACCATCATTTTGGAAGAGATCGTGACCAAAAAGAGAGAACAATCAACCTTGAATCATCGACAACAATCTGAAGAACGAATCTAAGGCAAGTGATTTGATATTTTTAAGTGCATTGAATATTTCTTCCATGTTTAGTGTAGGAACTGTTTTGTCTTGAAAGTTTTGAGGAAAAAATAATGAAATTATTGTAGAAACTCTAATGTTGGGTTAGGAATTGCATGTAGAATGGTTATGGACGAATTTGGTATTCGAATACTTAACTTTGATGATTTAAAAATGCATTTATGATGAGTAATTAGGTATAATAAAATTCTGGGTTCATGTTCATATGGTTTGGGGTAAATTTGGGGATTAATGATAATTACATGTTGATTAGGAGGAATTGACCCCAAAAATATGCTAAGAAACGACCTAAGAGGATTTAGTGAAGTTTAAGAACATTTAAAATGCGATTGGGATGATCTTAGGATGAATTTAGAGAAGAGAAAAATTGAGAAAGACGAATTGGGAATTTTCTGGGCGTATTCTGCCATCTCGTTAGAAGACCTGCCCAGGTCGTTCGAACGACCTCGTTCGAACGAGACTTCTAACCAGATGACAGTACCCCTTCTAACGAGTTGGTAGTTTGTTCGAATCCATTCGTTCAAATGACACTCGTTCGAACGACCACGTTCGAACGAGATTTCTAACGAGTTGACAGAATGGTCTTTTAGGCCTGATTTTATTTCGAACCTCCAGAAGACGTATATAATTGAGTGTAATCCTTCCCTTGTTGATTTCTGGATATAGATGTGAGATTGGAAGTACGTTGAGGATTAAAACTTTGAGTTTTGTAGTAAACCGGATGATGTTTATGGGTTAGGATATAAGTATCTAAAACTTCGACGTGAGGAGAGTTGATAACTTTAATGTATATAAATCGGGGACTTGTAAACGTGTGACATGAAATGACAAGATTGAAATAAAAAATATACCTCTATTAATATTATGGGATACCTAAGATGTGTGAATGCTTGGTATATGTAGTATTTGCGTATAACATACCTACCATACTTGCTATCACGGGAGGTCGACGTTCGATCAGGGCCATCTAATCTTTGTGTGCCTAGGGGGGCTTTAGCTTGGTACCTCGAGAACATAGGTCAGAGAAGGACTTATTGAGAAGTTAATAATTCTGGTGATCATGGGAGCGCAGGTATGTGCGTGACCCATGTGATGTAAACTATGTTCGCCTCCATTATGTGTGATTGTTGTTTATTAAAAATGATTCCTGAGAGATTCGGAATACGTGGTCCTTATGTACGTGATGTACCGGGATTGGATAGCAGAGTATGTGTGCACCGCAGCTTAGTCTCGGGGTGCCAGTATTGTATATTTATGATGAGAATAATATACTGCTAATTGAAATGAACTGTCATGAATAAATGTAAGTGTGAAAAATAGCAACATTTTAGTAGAGTTAAAAATGGAAAATCTCTAGTGATTAGCATGACTAATATGGGAACTAAGAAGGAAAGTAAAACTCTTTGTTTAAATTAAGATGTCGGGATTTAAATCGTGAATCGTATAGAAATGTTAGATTGTGTATTGGACTAGTTAGATAAGGGAATAATTAGAACGGGTATGGGTACGATAGGAGTGCACAATTAGTTGAGAGGTGAGGAACTCATGTGAGTGCACGCACTATCATATACTTTATATTCATTGTTTTATTATATTAAACACTTGCTGTATTTTAAACTGTTTTTCACAATCGGGCTCTGACCCGTTTACTTTCAAATCTATTTTTGTAAAAACTGTTTTAGGTGCCCAGCCACAAGGACACCAAGCATAGGAGTTCTATTCCCGCGACGTGTTGTAGCTGCTGTGGAAGTTACAGGACCTCTATAGTAGACGCGTCCACTTTATATCTCGACTCTACTTAAGATTCATTCATCTGTGGGGCATGTCGCCCCTTTCCTTTCAGAGACATCTTATTTACTCAGTTTTTATTTTATATTTTGGGTTGTAATTAAATTAATGATTCAGGCTTGTATTTGTTTATTTCAGTATTCGGATTGTTTTGAGGTGCATTCCTCCAGATTCAGTTTATTACATCGTTATTTATTTGCGACTGTGATGTGGTTGTGGTATCAGTATTTTATAATTTAAATGAATTGCATGTTAATCAGATTCAATTAAAATTAACAACTCACTTTTTAAATATTAGGTGGCTAGTAATTGTTAAAACGTTTTCGACAGTGATGCTACGAACTGAACCAACTTGACATTTTGAATTAATTTGAATAAAGGAGTAGCTACCCGGTATTTAATTAGTCGGGGTGTCACATTTGTACCCTTATGTGATTATAAATTTCTTTGCGGCCCAGTTAGATATCGGTGGATGTACCCATTTGAAAGGTTAATGAAATTTTTCAAAGATTATGTCAAGAAAACACGATACATTGAAGGATCAATTGTTTAAGAATACATCACCGTGAAGTCATCAATCTACCCTCGGGAATATATGCCTGACCCAAGCAGCGTGGATAATAGTGATGAGTTCATCGATGAGGGTGGTCAGGTAATGGGCATGCGAGTGAAAATAACGAGTTTACAGCATGAACAAGTAGCTCCTTATCTATTTGATACACATGAAGATGTCGAAGAATGGAAAAAGTAAGTTTATATTATTTTAACTTTTATACTTGATCAATTTCGTAACACGTTCGTCACGGTCAATGCAGGAAATATGATGTGTGGGAACAATAAAAGACAAAGAATAATGGCACAATCAGACAGTAAATGTAGGTTGTGGGTGTCACACGAGATAATTATGATGAGAATGTCACTTATTAAATGTCACATTACAATAAATCTTTACAACTAACCTAATTAATTTATATGTATTCTCATCTCTTAAAGACGGGTGATGCAACATCAAGGCTTGCTCGTCTAGCCACTGGACCCTTGTTAAGAGTACAAAAAGTATCGATTGAGTGGCTACGTATTTGATGTAAGGGTGTGCGAGAAAAATAAAAATATACATAACTCGGGCATTTTCATACAAGGCTGTTACTTATTTTAAGCGACCGTAAAAGATAAAAAAACTCGTTGAAGTTGAAATGACTTAGTATGGTCTCATTAGAAATATATTTGAATTTGGCGATATAAGCTTCAAAGAGGTTGTGAGAGTTAAGGATAAAAATACTTGTAAAGTTGATCCTGGTACCAATTTGATCATGGTTGACTTGTCCAAGTTAAACAACAACGAGTATGTGAGCGATGAGTCGTTTGTTTGTGCTTTTCAAAAGGTTAAGAAATTATTTACTCAGAGTACATCAATAACGAGTTGTGGTCAACTATTATATACGCGCCAAAGCATCTAACTAGTAGCGTGGATGACTTGGCTACTCTTACCGAATATCAATCCATTTTAGATGATAACTCGAATTTGAAACAATTTTTAGATTTGTAATAAGTATTCCAATTATTTGATGTAATTCTTTGTTTGATTTATGATATGGATTTTGTATTCTTCTAATGTTATTAATTTGTATTCTTCTAGTTCTTTTTTATTATCGGATGACAATTTAATGCTTTTATTCATTTGGATTTGATCAGTTTTTATGAATTTGAATCAAAATTGGTTGGTTGGTTAGTGAATATGTTAATTTTGATTTTAATCAGTTTAAGCATTATTTCAAAGTCCATGACATAAAACGAATTTGAAACAAATTTTAGATTTGTAATAAGTATTCCAATTATTTGATACAATGCTTAGTTTTGTTTATAATATGGATTTTTATTCTTCTAATGTCATTAATATGTATTCTTCTAGTGCTTTGTTATTATCGGATGATAGTTCAATGCTTTTATTCGTTTGAATTTGATCATTTTCTCATATATAGGTTTCTATTAATAACAATTTTTGCATAAAATGTCTACATCAAGGCGTGAAGGAAGAGGGAGGGAGTAAAGATCGTCTAGAACTAGGCCCCTAAAGTTGCAGGGACAGGAGTGGAGAAAAATATGGACTTACAAGATAGGGCCTTGGAGTTGCTGAAGACAATTATTGGCCCCGAGTACATGGATTGGAGGAAGGTGCCCTACGAGATTAAGATGCCCATTTGAGGGGCACTACAGGTACTTGCTCACTTTTTTTTGTTTTGTATTCATATTTATATATTATAATTTAAATACTACTAACTCACTTTCTTTTTGTTTTGTATTTATTTGACAAGAACAATTCGGTTTGCCCCCATATTTACGCCACTCTATATTGAAACAATTAAGAGATCAATATAAAACCTAGAAGAAAAATTGCATGTACGGTACTTTGGCTAAGACCAGGAGTCCATCTTACAACTTAGGGACACGATACCCTCAAAGGTGCCAATACAGTACCCTCGAAGGAGCCAACCTCATTAGCAAGATAGCAACAATTTGTCGATAATGAGGTCTCGAAGAGGTAATTATTCTCTCGTCAATCGGAGAGGGAAAATCGAGCCAAGAAGGTCATTATGCACTACTCCAGGTGTACATCTTACGCCGAGGTGGAGCATAGGATAGTAAGATATGAATGTCCTTTCATTTTAGTTCTATTTTATTCTATTTAGTGATAATAATATACTAATTTACTAATTTTGCGTTATTTTATTTTAGGAGATGGGGAGTGGTCCTTGGGGTAATCCACATAGGCTCGATGCCTATGTGGAAATTCGAACGAAAAAGGGGAAGGATAAGGAGGTGTATCCGAACATGTCCGCCACTATTATAAGTTAACATTTTAATTACGTTATAAAAATAAAAATTTATAAGCACATAATTTTTTATTAATTTATCTAATCGTGTACTTTTTTGTTGTTTTCAGGAAAAGCTTAAAGAAATGCATAACTCTGAGAGTGAAGCCGACAAGACATCTTTGGCTATGGACACACTAAGCCAAGTGTTGGGCAGGATCACAAGGGTTCTAATCGAGGGGTGAGCTCTTGGGTGGGGAAGTCGAGTCTGACTGGGATTGCGTCGAGCAACACTAGGCTGGCATATGAGGTAGACGAGTTGATGACTAAAACTGCTGAGGAGTTTGCTCTTAAAGGCCAGGTTGAGTCCTACTCAGGGAAGGGCAGGAGAAAGTTATGGATGAGGGGACCGCAACTCCGTCTTTCACACCCTCACCCTCACCGATACCTCCCCGTCTCAATATGATATATTCGCCACCCCCACCCATACCCCTCGTCCCAAGACCATTTTCAATAATTGGTTGGCCTACTGTGTATATAGTAGACTCACGGGGTGGCAATAAAATAGCTAAGGGGTAGAAGGACCAGGATAAATGCCAAGGTACTATGGTGCATAATCATCTGTCGCAACCGCACGAGGCACGGGTCCGCATCACGGATGTGTACGTGGAAAAAGAGAATGAACTTGTGTGGTTGAACAAACAGTGCGGTGTTCGTACTATTGAGGGTTGTCTCAATTCTTATGTTGTATGGTCTACCTTCCTCCTTCAAAGTGATAATGAATGAACATTTATTTATAATAATTTGATTAGTATTCGTTTATTGTGAATATAAGTATTAAATATTGAATGTTGTTTATTATTTATTGTCTGATAATGATTGAATGAATGTTGAATGACTTAGATCTTATGAATCAATGAATGTTGATTGAGAAAATATATCATATACTTATTGTAATAGATTATAAAATATAGTTAGGCAGCGGTAGTGTCCATACTGCCCAGTATTTTTTTTACTGTTGCCCAGTATTATCACGGATTTTGACCGTGACAAGAATTTCTTATTGTGGACTTTTGACTGTGAAATGTCCGTGACAAGTTATAAATTTTCATGGATGTGTCCCAGTCAAAGTCCATAACATAACCGTGATAAGAAAAATGTGTCACAGACTTTGACCGTGACATGTCCATGATAAAAAAAATTATCACCTCTAAACATGTAACAGTTTTTTACCGTGACAAGTCTGAATTGTCAAGGTTTTTTATCATGATAATTCTCCAGTTTTGGTCTAGTGCAATAAATTTTAAGAACAAGTAAGTTCTAAGAGGATCAAAGAAAGAGAATGTTTCAGTTGAGGATTGGATGGTTGAAGGGTTGCGTAAACGCCTTATGTATTATGTTCGCTATTCTTGGGTGGTGTCAATGCCCTACTGTGGATTTCCAAAGTGAATGTGGTAATGATAATGATTTGAGTTACGACATGGGAATGATTATTGGAGGTAATTTTTAGTTTGAAGTACTTGTATGGATTGTATGTTAGTGGTGGAATACTTTGTAGGACGACTACGTGAGATGCTTTGTCGATTATGGATTTATCATAGTATGTAAGGATGTGTGTGATGAGAAGCATTTGTATATTAAACGTTTTAATTATTTTGAGAATTTTATGGCTAATGATGACCTCGGTTACATGAAGTTATGTAAGGTCACATATTGTGTTGGCATAATGACGTTGTCAGGGAAACCGACGATTATGGACCCTTCTTTAAATGGTTAGATGTTCAGAGGTTTAGGAGTGGTTATGAACTTTATTGGCTCTAAAGTTGGGCAGAGTGTGTCTTACCAGATGTTTGAGAAAATTGTGATGTTTTTATCTCTATTGGATTGATTAACTTAAGGGGTTAGGTATCACTCTTGGAAGGGGTGAGTCTTTTGCTGGAATTATCACAAGTTGAGATTTATGTGGTTAGAGAATTATTTTGGGTTTGGTATTGGGCCAAGTAATCTCGATAACCGACTGGACTAGGCAATAGTGTATTAGGAGGGTTGCTTATTTGGATTTATCTTGTGAGACGTCCCACGCATGCAGCTTAGTAAGTGTCGGGAGTTGAGAAACGTTTGGACTCTAGGACTTTTGGTTTAATACGTTAAACATTACTTGTCTGGAGATATGTTTCATTGAGCAACGAGATATTATATGATTTAAGTCCAGTGGGTCCAAGGAGTGCAACATCGAGGGTACTAAGGTATGTTTACATTACTAGTAAAATGACTGGGGCAATTTCAAGAAGAGTTTAGCCACGGTTAGTAAGGTATTAAAGTATACCTTTACTTTATAGTCATGACTTACATATGTGATTGAGTTTGGTATGTATATATGTGTTGCAAACATGATGTTTGTGCGTGTGTACACGTGGTATAAGGCGTATGGGCACCCGAGTCGTGGAACACTATGGTAGGCATATGTGAGCCTTTTTTATCTCGTGGGGTACGAGTGCGGATTAATTATCTATAAACTTATGCTATTAGTGTGGATTGAGTTTTGCGTAATGCGTTAGAGAATTCTTAGGACGAAATTCCTTTATTTAGAGGAAGAATGTAATGACCCGTAATTTTAAGTGATTGAATAAATTATTATTTAAATTGATATTGATTTATTTATCTACAGCGACGAGTGATGTCACTAATTTCTGTGTATTATTTGATATTGGATTAAATAGAAAATATTTTAAGACGTTAATATTTATTTAACAAAAATAAATAATTATTTTGGTTATTTGTATAGGAGTTTAGGGATGGGTAGAAGGTCTACTTACACCTCAAAATGTTAGATTTTTATACCCATAAGTTAGTATAGATATTAGGCTAGACTTTAGAGTAATTGGATTGGGTTTTGAGCTTAATGGGTTAAGCTATATGAAAGGACTAAGCCTAATTTCATTGTTCATTAAGAGATAAAAATAATTAGATTTAAAACAAATCCTTTTATATATTTAGAGGCAACCTTTGAGCTAAGGAGGAAGGTTTAAGAAATGAGAAGGAAGATTTAGGGCTTTTCACCTAAGATTCAACCAACTGAGACTTGAGGCAAGTTTATTTAGTATAAGACTATAACTGAAGTTGTATATGATGTTATTATTCAATGGATTATTAATTTAATATTAAAATAATGTTAGTTAGCCTTTGTTATGATATTGGGATTAATTACCATGATTTAGAGTAGAATTGTCAAATTGATATTATAGCCATAGTAATTCATGATTTAAGGTTAGGAATAACTTATAAATACTTTGAAACAAGCCGAATTTTGGGTTGAATTAGGAATGGATCATGAGTAGAGTTATTCATATGTTCTTGAGATGATAATTAGAGATTAATGTTTAAATCTTATATTGGAAGAAGCTAAACTTATTATAGAAAGGTTAGGACTAGTATTGGAACTAAGATAGATAAAAAAAAGGTAAAGTATAAGGCTGTTTAGGGACCTGGAAATATGAATTTGGGTGCAACAATAGGAGAGTTAATTAAGGGGTCGTTAATGGAGGTTTAGATTGTGTGGTATTTTTCTAGAGGAAATCAATCACTTAGAGGCTATTTTTTATATAGTATACCTACGAATATAGATTTCTATCGAAATAGAGTCCTAGTTAAATTAAGTTAAGAACGTGTGGGCATTGGTTTCGTGATTTTCAGAGTTTTGATGAATATTTGATGATTATTTTCAATAACACACGGTGCTTAAAAATTCTGAAGCAAATTTGAGATTTTGAAGTTATTTTTGGAATAGTATATCAATAAATTTGTCTTTTGTGGAAAAATAATGTCCTAGTTAAATTGAGTTAAGAACGTGTGGGAACTAATTTCGTAATTTTTGGAGTTTTGATGAATATTTTATGAATATTTTTTTAATAGCGCGTAGGGTTGAAACTTCAACCAATTTGTTGAAAATTGATCGATTTTCCCATTTTCCTTAAGTGAACCTTGATTTGGAGATTGTGTTTACGAACCTAGTTTGTGATACTTATCTCATTAGGCAGTGTGATTCAGTGGTAAGAATTTTGGATGTTAATTAGTAAATTTGCTTAGAGTTAAACCTGGAACTATATACGTAAGAATTAATTATGTTATTAAGAGATTATAGGATGTGCGATTTACTTAGTGGTTAAATGATATAATAAATAAATATATGTATGTATGTTACGTGTTGGTGTATATGTAGAAAGAGATAAATGTACTCATAGTTTGGAGACGAACGAAATAAACTGGGAGTTGAATTTAATAAGGATTAGAGTTAATGATCCTAAGAACGTAAAGAATAATCAAATGTTTAAGGATTTAGATGATTTGGGGTACGCTTGAGTACGTATGATATCCTATTTAATTATATGTGTTTAACTTGGTTTTGAGAGATTATAAACTTAATGTAGATCATGATCCAATGATGTGGGGATCTAGATGTTTGGGTACACTTGAATGTATGCTTTATTCTATGGTGTTATATATATAGATGTTTGGGTGCACTTGAATGTATGCGTTATTCTATTGTATTATATATATATATATATATATATATATATATATATATACACACACACACACACACAGAGGATCTAAAGTGAACCAAAATAATGAACTTTATAATGAACCTAGTAAGACATTAAAAAACCCTATAAATTTTAATTCCTTGTTGTAATTGTCCGCGCTAGCAGCTGTTTTTTTATATACACGCACCTGAAAAACCTTACCCCCAACCCATCTGGGCCTGGGTTTGCAGTTGGTTCACCGGTTTGGCTGCTACCATTGACCATGGGAGCTCTGCAATGGCTGGAGCTATTAGGTGGAATGTTCAACGGAGGTGAGTTGGGGATCTGGATTCAGGTAGGAAGTTTTTTTTTATTTGGATCATTGCCCTGGTTTGGGTCAAGTCGGTTGTTGTGGCAGGTATGAAAGTCGAGATGGGTTGGCCATTTTTTATAATTTGGGGTTAAGGGGTATAACCTTGGTAATAGAAGTGGCCGGAGTTTGTACTGGGCAGCAGGTCCGACCGATTTAACTTAATAGAGGTCGTTGGAGATGTGGTAAGGCAGGAGCTACCGGACAGAAGCTCGCTGGAGTTAAAGGGAGTTGAGTCTGGTCAGATTTGCATTGGAGGTCAAGTGGGAGCTTGGTGTAGGGTTGACATGGCAAGAAGATGGGTTCGATAACTGATGGAAGATTATTTGGGGTGGTTAAGGTTTGTCAAGTGTGTATGTGTGTGTGTGTGTGTGTATTAAAAAACATGCGTATCACACGCGTATCCGCGTGTGACACATATTGTGTGATTATTTGAACATACCTTTACTCGTGGGTTATTTTTAATCTATACACACACACACACACACACACACACACACATATTGTGTGATTATTTTAACATGCCTTTACTCGTGGTTGGATCTATCAATTTGAGGTTCACGTTCAACATCGGACCGTGTACCATATGCCAGCTAAGATGTGTTGTCGTAATGGAGGTCATTATTTTAGATCATGCGTCCAGGGATGTCCCCTTCATGATAAGAGAATGTTATTTGAAAGGATTCATTAGTCGAGTCGAGTATGGGCCCGTTAGTGGTGCTACTTCGTATGATCGACCCATTATTTAAAGGGTTTTTCTTAAGCCCGTTAGATGTCTGCTTCCTACAGACTTCCCGTTAGAGGCACGAGATGGGCACAGAGGGTAGATGCCTTTGTGTGCTATAATATATATATATATATATATATATGTTACGTGACAACTAATCTAATCTAATGGAGTAGACAATTGTTAATGGACCCAATGTTATGTAAAAATACATTATGTGTTTTAATTATATCCTTTGAGGGTAGTATTGTAGGGGTTAATTTCGAGACTGTGATCGTATACGTGTAGGTAGTCATATCTATATTATACGATAGCTAGTTGTGCTTGATTATTTATGGTATTGGGATAATATTTCATTTAATTAAAAGGATATTAAAACTGAGACAGTATTACCCTTATGACACTCAGAATATATTAATAAAGACTCTTACTTACAGTATATGATTTGGATTGTGCCAGCATTATGTGTTGTAGTTATAGAGCATATATCAAGGTAGATATTTTCCTTTTATGTGGTACCTGTTTCGAACTATACTGGCTTATGATGACAATGATATAGATACTGATGCTATTGATATAGATACTTTCTTGTGATATTATATCATGATGAAGCTCATAAGAATAAATGTGAAATAGTACTTAAAATTTTATAATGATGTAAAAGACTTAATAATGGGGAACACATTGGGCTCGGGAGTAGACGCTTGTGATATGTAGGGTTGTTTAGGTTGGGTTCACTTAAAAACAACTAAAAGACTGGATGAAAATGCGTAGTCATATTATGGTACAAAGTCAATTATATTTTATGCTACTTGAACTTGTTGTTAGCATTACCCTCAATATTATTCAAGTTATATGGCATCAATGTAACCTTATTCCTAATCCAGTTTTGAGATACTCTCCATTGATGAGGTGTCGAGCCTACGTGCTGACTCTCTTATTTTTATATATTTATTTGTCGGGTCGGATGGTCTACATATGGTACTTATATTTAGAGTTGAATTTATATTGGAGATATAGTTGGTGTCATTTTCGTATCATCGGTTATATAGTATCAAAGTTCGTGTTGTTCCACTTAATAGTTCATTCTGTCTTTATTGTACTTGTTCAGTTTTATTTATTTCATTATGCTAACAATGTTACCAACTGTTTTTTATTCTCGTGATTTTTAGAATTAGACCTAATCAATCAATTATTAAATTTTACAAGGTGTCACAATGACTCCCTTATTGCTAATAAAATTTAAGATTCTAGTGAATTGTGGAGCACACGATCCTCATGGTATAGTGAAATACCATGCCAAGGATGGCATTATAGGGTGACTT
This sequence comes from Sambucus nigra, assembly GCA_949130495.1. Lineage (NCBI taxonomy): Eukaryota > Viridiplantae > Streptophyta > Magnoliopsida > Dipsacales > Adoxaceae > Sambucus > Sambucus nigra. The sequence continues at coordinate 182,948,722 of OX422208.1, read as the reverse complement.
TGATTAAAACACATGAAATTCTATCTTGTGGTTGATAAGGATGACTTTGGCTGAAAAAATGATTTTCCCTAATGGCGTTTTCGCATCTCCATTGAAGTCGATTAATGGTCGCACCTTCATGCTAAGGTCTTGGATGGTGTAACTAATTTTAAACAGCAAATTGAGGTACATGATCTCCAAAGATATCCCCAGTTGATAAATATTCTCTTCATGTAGAAATTATCCACTCGTAGAATGAGAACCAAAGTGTATTTATGAGGATAACTAACGTCGAGTAGATCCTTATCAGTGAACATTATATCCTGATTAAAGTCGATAACCTTTAATTCTCATTTGTCAAGAATGGGCATAGATACTTCTAAATGGAAGCCCTCGTGAACTTAAGACGCATTCTTCACTCTCTCTCTGAGAATTTTTCTTATATACTGTGAAGGGTCGGTATAACCGTATATGGCTTATATAATTTCTAAAGGTGGAAGGTCATCACCTTCTATACTATAGTAACCCATGTTGAGGACTTCATCTTTTCCATATCAATATACTCCTTGAGATGCCTACCTTTTACGAAATCCTTAACGTGTTTCTTTAATATATTGTAGTTCTCTATAAAATTACCATTATCCTGGTGATAAGTACACCTGAGGCTGGTGTCGATATCACTTGGTTCACTGGCCATCTTGGGCAGTCTCTTGAATAATGGTTTTCCTTTATTTACGGAATTAACTTATAAATTTGTTCCTTGAGGAAGGTATCGATAAATTGATAGGTACTCTTGTTACCCTTCCCCTTGAATCATCCCTTGGAGGTACCAATCTTTTTTCCTTTCTTAGTGGGAATTGATTAATTTCCTCCCTTATATGATATCTTCGAATCGATCTTATTGGGATGCTTGGGAGTCTATTTGGTTGTAATATCCTTATTGAGAAGTTCATCCTCAACCTTGGTGTACTTCTCAATACGGGCCATGAGATCATCCATGGCTAATGTTGGCTTCTTAGTCAATAACTAGTAAAGATCATTCGATTTAGAAAGTCCAAACTTGAAGGATGAGATTTACAATTGCTCAGTACAATTATCAACCTCATTGAACAGTTCTCAATAGCATTGAGCATCCTTCCTAAGGGACTACCCCTTCTTCCTCTTTAGGGTGATCAAGGAATCAACCTCTTATACTCCATATCTACTAGTGATGAATACGATTTTGAACTTATCGACCAACTCCCTAAATGAATAAATTGATATAGGGGGTCATTTTCAAACCACCTACAATTGATTTTCCCCAAAGTTGAAGGGAAAACGGGACACATGGGGGAATCATGATCACTATTTAAGATGTCAATGTCTTTCAGTGTATGATGTGATAAGTAGGATCTGATGTTCCATAATAGGTTGTGACCTTTTGGTCAAAAAACTTATTCGGTGGTTTTGATGTCTCTATATCAATGGTTTAAGGTGAAGCTGATCCATTCTTGAGTTTCCTTATTATAAGTTCCTTTGTAGTTTATGCCAAATTAGGGTTTAGGCATCCCTCTAATTCTTTCTTGATAAAATTCATAAGGTCAATGCTATCGACCTTTTTCGATATAGGCCTTGATTTGGACGACATGTACTATGTGTAGATTTTATTAGTCGAGCAGACACACGACTATGACTAACAGAATGGTGAGCTAGAGAATGGCTCATACGTCGTTGATTATACTGCACTGTATGAGGGATATTTTATCTAAAAGATCTGCAAGTGAGGTTGTATATATTATGTATGGGCGTGAATATTCCTCCTTATGTGTCGTTAGAAGTTGTGAGAACTAGACCCACATTCCTCTGACTATCTAGTTAATTTTCTCCTTAATCGAGCAATTTCTTCATCACATTCATCGAACTATTATTCATAAAGGATGACCAATCACGACGTTGCCTTCCCTATAGGTAGTTCAATAGAGGGAGTGTAATGTCATCGACTAAGACCATACTTTCTGTATATGCATCCCCTGGACCTCTTTTCAGTAGGAGGTGGAGGGGACCTCAAAGGAATATGTTCCATCCTGATAATTTTTATCTTAGATTGGATACGAATTCTTGCATTCGAGCTGTGAGACTGGTGAGCACTCATATTATTGTAAGGATGATATTTCTTAGTGGTGGAGAAAAAAAAATTCTTTCCCATATATGGATCAAAATAATAGGGTATATCGGACCCATAATAATTGAAATACTACTATTTGTCCCAAGGATATGAGTGCAATATAAGAAAAGACACAAGAGATTACATTTGACGGAAGATCTCCCTGCCTACGTCCACAACGAAGGGATGAAGCTATTAATTAACTAAGAATAAGAGAGAGTGATTAGAGTTCTAAGGTTGCTAGATAAGAGTCTAAGATGTGTTTATAAGAGTGAAATTTATAGTAACCCAACCTGTTGGGGTGTCCCCTATTTATTAGTAAAATTGTTGTACAAATCTAGTCATATCCTGTTGATACCAAATTTAATCTACTAACGTGGACCAATAATAAGAAGACACGTGTCAATCTACATGGCACAATAACAACGAGGAAGTTTATTTCCCCCGACCAAGTCATGTTCGCTCCGAGCAACAAGGATACCCCGAGGAACTACAACACCCCGAGGAACTACAACACTCCGAGGAACTCCAGCGCTCCGATGAACTCCTGAGCAACGAGCAACCATGGCGGTCCGAGCTGCACCTCGGTCGTATCATTAATTGCCAGATAATCAACAGTTCAAATATTCATTGAATGCTTATATTCTTGACGCGCACGCTGCATTAAATGTATTACCCTTTCACATGTATATCATTTAATGTATCGAACCTTTCATGTACAGCCTCAAGGCTATAAATACCTTGTATCAACCCCATTCAAGGGGACGAGAATTTCTTGAGAGAACTTGTAATCAAGAATTCTGCAAACACTCAGCAATAACATAACAGTGGACGTAGGCTTTATTCCTAGCCGAACCACTTTAAAAATATTTGTCTTATTTATTTATCTGTGATTGAATAATTAGAGCAATCTAGTTTTTTACATCAACAGATTGGCGCCGTCTGTGGGAACGTGTTACAAGCGTTGTTCTCCACCAAAAGCTAAGTTTTTATTTTCTCTACATATAATCAATTATACATGAATCTTTTGATTCAATCATGATTTTTATGTTTATATACATAAATTAATTGTCCAATTTTTATCTGCAAAATGTTGCATCTCATGATTTTTAAATCATAACTGTTAGATTCATCCTTATTTAGAAATCTGAAAAATAGTAGATTTCATAAATCATAATTCTTTGCTTGATTCTCAAGTTTTAATTTTATATCATGAAATAAATATTTTAAATGATTATATATGCCAATATATACGACGATGATAAGATTTGATCATTTTCATTGTTGATTTTGAAATAAATTTTGTAAGATATTTGATGTCTATTCATATTCCCATCATATTTTTAATGGGAAAAGGTTAAAGACAATGAAAAGTCTTCTCATGGAAATCATGACCCATATATATTCTCTCTCTCTTTAAGTTTGAGTCTCTTTGCATTCACTTTTATGAATTATAAATTTGGTTCATCTTCCATCTATGTCAATAAAGTCAAATTGATTGATTTTTTATTTTTGGTAATGACTTTAATCATTCACCATATTTTTATCTCTCCAAATTGGGAATAGGAAGGGATCAATATAAAAAATATTTTTCTCTCACCTGAAAAATCATTACCCACCTCTTGTAAAAGAGGATTAGTAAAATAATCATGACCATATCAAGACTCTGGGCACAAATTTAATATTTTGGCCCCTCGTTCATCACATCACAAGGTTTCTTTGACGAAATCACACGATCTAGTGGGTTATATATTTATTCATTTAATTAACATTCTTAAGGCTTAAATTTTACATTGAATGTTATTTTTTGATCTAAAGATTCGAGATATTCTAGTCATCCAACCATATATTCTATAATTTGAGATATCCTTAAATGTTGGTCGGCAACATCCATGTTGTTTGTCGGCAGCAGTAGAATCTCGGGGTATTAAAAAATGCTAAGCACCCCTGATATTTTGAAATTAATATTTTTATTTCTCAAGCATATACATATCATATATTGATTGGATGAGTAAATTATTCTCATGACTAATCAATTCAGCCTACACAAATGGTAAAGCAAGATATTAATTTTTACAGGTACAAGATTCAACTCCGACGAATGCTCGGAAATAATCTTACTCTTCTGAAAAATATTATCATAGCTCGGCAGTATGAAATTTCATCTCAGCGAGGAACTATTGATTTCATTATCGCCCAGATATCTGCTCCAGCACAAATGATTCTATATATCCATTGGGATTCATATTCTATATTCATCTCAACATGGAACACGGCGAGATACTTATTATCATATTCAGCTCTGAGGAGAACTATAACATTTATTATATTTCACCCCCAACGGATAGTTGGTCGGGGTAATTCTTATTTATATGCAGGCCCAGCAAAGTTCTCGGCCATATTCTTATGTTCTGGAAAATATTATTCTTATTCGGCATTCTGCAATTATGCCTCGACAAGATACTTATTCAGCTTTAAGGAGAATTACAACATTCGTTCGGATAATTCTTATTTATATTCAGGCCTGACAACGTTCTCGGCCATATTATTATGTTCTGAAAGATCTTATTCTTGTTCGGCATTATATGATTCTACCTCGACTGATCGGCGAGGCACTTTATTATTTTTAATTATTCTTTATATCTATTTGGATGCATATTCTATTCTCATTTCAGCATGGAGCTCGACAAATATTTATAATCATATATTCGGCTCCAAGGATATCTCCAACATTTATATTATCTTATTAAGCTCCAAGGATGTCTCCAGCATTTATTATATCTTATTCAGCTCCAAGGATATCTCCGAAATTTATTATATCTTATTCCCAACAATCTGTTGAGGACAACATTTATTCAGCTCCAAGGATGTCTCCAGCATTTATATTATATCTTATTCCCAACAATCCGTTGGTCATCGCCGAGGAGGTATCCTGCATTTATATTATATCTTATTCCCAACAATCCGTTGGTCATCGCCGAGGAGGTATCCTGCATTTATATTATATCTTATTCCCAACAATCCGTTGGTCAGCGCCGAGGAGGTATCCTGCATTTATATTATATCTTATTCCCAACAATCCGTTGGTCATCGCCGAGGAGGTATCCTGCATTTATATTATATCTTATTCCCAACAATCTGTTGGTCATCGCCGAGGAGGTATCCTGCATTTATATTATATCTTATTCCCAACAATCTGTTGGTCATCGCCGAGGAGGTATCCTGCATTTATATTATCTTATTCCCAACAATCTGTTGGTCAGCGCCGAGGAGGTATCCTGCATTTATATTATCTTATTCCTAACAATCTGTTGGTCAGCGCCGAGGAAGTATCCTGCATTTATATTATATTATTCCCAACAAATTTGTTGGTCAGCGCCGAGGAGGTCTCTAGCATTTATATTATCTTATTCCCAACAAATCTGTTGGTCAGCGCCGAGGAGGTCTCCAGCATTTATATTATCTTATTTCCAACAATCTGTTGGTCAGCTCCGAGGAAGTCTTCATCATTTATTATCAATTACCACCAACTCCGATTGGTAGATAAAATCCAACTCCGGTTGGTAGACAAAATCCAACTCCGGTTGGTAGATAAAATCCAACTCCGGTTGGTATTGGTCGATAAATCTCATTCAAAGTTCACATTCCACAGTTGGGGGCTTCTATTACAGATATATTTGTTCATTTGGTGGCACATTCTTATATCATCATGCAGTCGAGCATCAAATTCAACCCCGACTAATCACTTTCTCAGGAGGAATATTGAAGTTCAGGAGGAATATTGAAGTTCAGGAGGTATATTGAAGTTCAGGAGGTATATTGAAGTTCAGGAGGAATATTGAAGTTCAGGAGGTATATTGAAATTCAAGAGGTGTATTCAGAAGTATCAGGACGTGATGAAAGAAAGCGACAAGTATTCCACCGAGGAACTCTGTCAGACCAGAAATTAGAAGACAAGTTGCCTATATGGAGGCTATATGTAGATGGCTCATCTTGCACTACAGGCTGTGGGGCAGGGATCGTTTTGAACAGCCCAGACGAGGTCGACATGGAATACGCCCTATGTTTCTAATTCAAAGCTTCTAATAATGAGGTTGAGTATGAGGCCATGATTGCAGGTCTTAATTTGTCAAATATTATGGAGGCACATCAGGTTATTATCTTCAGTGATTCTCAATTGATCGTAAACCAAATGTTGGGAATATATGAACCGAAGGAGAATTGATGATCAAGTATCAAGCAAAGGTGATGGAGTTGGTATCAGAGTTTGTTGCTGTGCAAACTGGTAAGAATATCAAGAATGGAGAATGTGAGAGCATACGCCTGGGCCCGATTAGCATCAGCTACTCGTACCGAGCTGCGAAGAACGATACCAATTGAAGTATTAGAAAGTCGGAGCATAGATGAAGACCTGACGATGAATATTATTACCCTTGATTTAGGACCATCTTGGATGGATCCCATCGGAGCATATATTGAGGAGGAACAATTACCGGAGGATAAGCTCGCTGCCAAGAAATGGAAGTTTAAAGCTGCTCGGTATAATGGTATTCGGAAGATAAGCTCGCTGCCAAGAAATGGAAGTTTAAAGCTGCTCGACGAGGAATTATGGCAGGTTTGCAAAGATGTGTACATCCCTCCGAGGTGAATTGATTAAAGAGATCCATGAAGGGTCCTGTGGAGCCCATGTAGCAGGACGAACACTTTTGCAAAAGGTGATGACGCAGGGATACTACTGGCCGACGATGAGAGCTGATTGTATAGCTTATGCCAAGAAATGTGACAAGTACCAACGCTTTTCCTCCATCCGAAGAACTTCACAAACATTGTTGACACCCATCATTTATCCTTGGCCATTTTCCATGTGGGGATTGATTTGGTTGGACCATTGCCGACGACTCGAGGAAGATTCAAATACCTCGTCATCGCAGTAGATTATTTTACTTAGTGGATAGAAACTGAGCCACTTATTGACATGACATACGAGAAGGAAGGTGTACCAATTTGTTTGGAAGAACATCATCTACCGATATGGTCTCCCTCATGCCTTCATCACAGACCATGGAACACAATTTAAAAATGAGGAGTTTGCTGCCTATTATCATCAGTCAAACATTTTGAAGGTTCATTCAGTGCCAGGATATCCTCAGAGCTAATGGACCAAAAGCTCTAAGGAGCCAAAAAGTGCTCTAAGGAGCCAAAAAGTGCTCTAAGGAGCCAAAAGCTCTAAGGAGCCAAAAGTGCTCTAAGGAGCCAAAAAGTGCTCTAAGGAGCCAACCTCCTTTGGTTAGGAGGACAGCTCTAAGGAGCCAAAAAGTGCTCTAAGGAGCCAACCTCCTTTGGTTAGGAGGACAGCTCTAAGGAGCCAAAAAGTGCTTTAAGGAGCCAAAAGCTCTAAGGAGCCAAAAATATTCCTTTGGTTAGGAGGTGTACACCTGCATGATCAATTACGGTTGGTAAGATAAAAATATACTCTCACATTACAACTTATGTTGGTCGGGAGGTAAGATTATTACAAAAAGTTCCTCGAAGAACAAAATATTTCAAACTGAACCAAGTATGGTTGGTCGGGGATAAAAACCCACTAACTGTAGTTGGTCGACGAGGACAAATTATTGACCTTAGTTGGTCGGGCACATTTTATGAAAATATTTGAAATTAAACCAAGTATGGCTGGTCGGGGATAAATTTCCATCAACTGTAGTTGGTCGACAAACATTATTTAACAACCTTGGTTGGTTGGAAAAATTTTAAACATTTTTATACTCATTACTTTATTATTAAGTGATCGAGCAACGTTACTAATACTTGTAACTTCTTTATTACTAAGTTGGTCGATGAACAACACAATATTGTTATACATATGCACACATGTAAAGTATTTTACAAGACAATAGCAATTAAGATTGCGAATAAAAATGAAAGTCTTTCATTAAATTCAAAAAACAAAATACATTGAGAATGAAAATGTATACTAACTATTACATTGAGATTCCTATTCTATTGGTTTCTTCTCCTTCTACTTTTAAAACAGGTTCCTCACCAGCAGGAGGATCATCCAAAGCATAAGGGGAGTATATGAAGTTAAGATCTTTCAACATTCTGATATTCATCACAGATGATCTATCCGAGAAGCATTAGCTCATTCCCGAGAAGCACTTGCTCATCCCTGAGAATCACTTGTTAGTCCCCGAGAACCTCTTGTTCGTCCCCGAGCAGAGGTAGAAGTCAAAATCAGCATCTATAGCACTGAGATCTTTGCTAATACTGTCTCGACCAATAATGAAGAAGAATTTATGAGAAAATGTTTCGAAGTCCACCACTAGCCTGGTACTAATCAGATCGAAGAGTTGGGTTCAAAAGCTATATGTTACTCGACAAAGTATTCTAATAAGCTTAAATCAGAAAAATCAAGCACGTGAAGTTAGCACTCAGTTGCTCGACACAGGAAGCAGTTGGTCGGATGGCAAACCAATCAACATACTTGAAGATTATGACAAGCTACAAGTTTCATACTATGGCATGGCTGCATCCAAATTCCCAGGGGTGATACATAGCACACGGAGTTCCTCTAAAGAAAGATTAGCAACCATCGATCAGCCTGCATCATACTTCGTCCAGGAGATAATGAACTTTGTGTTGAATAAATCAAGAAGGTAGATCAAGAATTTCACGAGCACCGAGCAACATTGCAGAATAAATACTCCATCCTTTCAAGTAACCCATCAAGCATGAAGCATTGGGGGCTTCTGTTGATACCAAATTTAATCTATTGACGTGGACCAATAATAAGAAGACACGTGTCAATCTACATGGCACAATAACAACGAGGAAGTTTATTTCCCCCGACCAAGTCATGTTCGCTCCGAGCAACAAGGATACCCCGAGGAACTACAACACCCCGAGGAACTACAACACTCCGAGGAACTCCAGCGCTCCGATGAACTCCTGAGCAACGAGCAACCATGGCGGTCCGAGCTGCACCTCGGTCGTATCATTAATTGCCAGATAATCAACAGTTCAAATATTCATTGAATGCTTATATTCTTGACGCGCACGCTGCATTAAATGTATTACCCTTTCACATGTATATCATTTAATGTATCGAACCTTTCATGTACAGCCTCAAGGCTATAAATACCTTGTATCAACCCCATTCAAGGGGACGGGAATTTCTTGAGAGAACTTGTAATCAAGAATTCTGCAAACACTCAGCAATAACATAACAGTGGACGTAGGCTTTATTCCTAGCCGAACCACTTTAAAAATCTTTGTCTTATTTATTTATCTGTGATTGAATAATTAGAGCAATCTAGTTTTTTACATCAACATCTCCTTTATTTATCGTCTATTTCTTTGATCTTATCTTTCGAGTGGTAGAGTTTTATATGACTTTATATTCGGTCATTCTAGACTATGGTCCCTCTTGATTCTCTGTTATCAGTACCATGATATTCGGGCTGACTATTGCCCTTGATTTCCAGATGCCATATGGTCTAGTCGGCCTAATGCCCCTTCATCGTATAACTAATAAAAGCGCATCACTCGAAAGCATCTCTCTTATGCCTCAAACAATTTCACACCACTAAATATGAATTTTAAACCCTTATTAGATGTAGTGTTATACACCCAAATACATAATGTCCTCATGACACGTTGAAAACAAATACGACACTATTGTGAGCTTTCTATGACTCACAAAATAATGTGTAGTTACAAGTACTCTTTTCCAAATCCTTGTATCAATTCAATTATACCCAACTGCTTTCTTAGTTATAAACCTTAAGCAATATCTTCAATTGCCCAAGGTAAGTATTCTGAAGTAGTAACAATGAACATCCTCTTAATGGTATAACTAAGGTCAACAAATGCATAAGTAGGATATAAATGATATAAATGGATCACACGTTAATTTAGAAAATATTCATTCACCGCTTCCGTTATCGGTAGGTATAAAATATACAATATGAAATGTATGTTCTGGCTTTATCCCATAAACATGGGCATGCCATTATCAAAAAAGCAAAAGAAACGTCATATGAATTTATGCCTAGTTTTTATCAAGTGCCTAACCTTAGTTTCAACCCAACCAAATTTTTAGAGTCCGCCCAAAACCTCACATTTGACTAAATACATGCTACGTATAGTTTAGGAGATACTCTATGGTCAACCTATTTGTAATTCACCATATCTTCAAAGAGATTATTTATGATTTAATTGTCTTTATTTCCCATATTTTATTTAATATTGATTTTTATGAGTTGTGATTGAGTGTTTGAACTTGTAAGTAACTTACATGGTTAGTGGTTGAACCCTTCAGGTTCATGAGTGTGTTAGGAAAGACTTGGGCATGAATTTAGGAGTGTTAAATAGTTGAGAGTGTATTTTTAAGTTATAAAAGACAAGACAATTAAGTTTTCCTGCTTCTTAGCCACTTTTGGTGTCTGCATATTGGCAGGACCTTTATGCATCGGCCTTCTTGTAATATTTATTGGCATAATAAAACTGAGGGGAATGATTCTTAACTACTTATTGTCCGGAGACTGGCAAAAACTCTATACTTTGGGCTTTTTAGTTGATGTAATTACCTTATGCGTATCATATTTATAGGGTTATCCTTTTAAACTCGTTTTGATGTTGTTAAGCCCCATTATTCACCTTAAATAAATCTAAAAACCTAGTTTCTCTCCCCACAAATCTCCTGAACATCATTGGTATTAAATCTTGAATTTGGATCAAAAAATTTAAAAAACAGATAAAGAGAAGACGATAATCAAGACATAATTATCATTTTGAAGGATTATTTTTAGGCAAGAAAATTTTCTTCTTTTCCCCTTTAGTGCGTGGAGAGTTTAAGAATTACCTCAATTAAAATCTATCCCTTCTTATAATTGAGGAATGATATGAATTGATGAATTGTTAAACCAGTCCCAGGATTACTGGGGAAATTCTCTATTTTCTATATGAAGATGTGCGAGATATTATGTAGTAAACATCAACAACAAACCTTGGGGAGGGGGGGGGGGGGGGGTAAATAGGCCTAATGCATCCTAAGACCAATTTTTCAGACTTGCACAAAACTTCTTTCAATTTAAAAATTCTCAACATTTTATTTGATAAAAATATTTTTAAATGACTTCATTAACTCACACAAGATAGAGTTAAGTGAATCTAATGGTCAAACCTTGATCTAAAACACTTAATCAAATTTTATGGATCAATTTTTTGGTGAAATCACAAGATACAAACTAGATATATATGATGTGCGTGATCAATTATATACATGCAAATACAAAACATACACAAGAAAGCATAATACAAGGTTTATGAGGAAAACCCCCCTCTTAGGGGTAAAAAATCTTAACCCACTCCAATTCTCATTCCTACATGAAAATAAATTTTACAAAAGACAATAAAGTACCTCTCACACAATCTCTATCGTGTATTTACCTATGAACCTTTCAACTTTTTCCCATAGCCAATGATAATACAACTCAAGATCTATATCGTGAACGAAGAAGTCCATTCTCTTCCTTTGAAGTCGCACCACACTCTAAATTCTGCAATAATCTAGAATGTCTTCCATTTTAGATCATTGAGTTGTTGATCATAGCAATTCAAAAATTGTATAATGAATTGACAAAGGATATAGTGAAGATATGATTAAATTCAGTATCAGTTATTCCCAAAACACTTTGGATAAAAAAAATTATCAAAGTTTAAAAGTTTTTTTTAATAATAACCAAGATTTGAAATTGAAGAGAGATAAAAGAGATCTCAACTTTCGAAATTCACTCAAAGAGATATTTCAATTGAGTAAAATTCAAATCTCTAAAAATGGGTGGGAAATAGGCCTTTAACTAGGGAAATTTCAAAATCTAGGGTCGCTGCTTGTGGTTAAAACTGGTCGTGTCTACGAGATTAGTTAGTGTGAAATCGAGGCCAAGGCCATGCACACGGGATCACTTTATTGACGTGTAAATGCCACCATGCGCACGGACTTAATATAAAGCCGCACAGACGGTTAATCCATAAATTCTTTTCAAAATGCCTTAACTTTGTTCAAAACATAAAACCATAAAGTCGCACGGATGGTTAATGCATAAACTCATAACTTAGTTCAAAACATAAAACCAACTCCCATAACATTTTCAAAACAATTTAAAAATCCCTGAGATTATTTTAACTCAATTATTCAACATTTTTTTAAAAATCCTCACACATTTTAAAATTAAAGTGCAACATTTTAAAAAATCAAAGTGCACGTATGTGTTTATCCTTGTATAATTTACAACAACTTAAAGGGATTCAATCTTCACTTCAATGTGAATTTACAACAACAGAAAACTTCAATAAGCAGAGTGCGTGATATTCAATTTTCAAGGTTCATCTAAGTATAATCAAAGACAAGATGATTGTGACTCACTCATAACTAATCAGGTCTATATGACTTGAAAGACTCAACGTTTTGTCACGAGAATGTAGCCAACTAATATTAATACAAAATTACATTTTTGATCTCCCGCTTTGGCTATTTCGTGGAAAAACTCCCCAAAACGAAAAAATGATCTCATTACTCCTACGAGACTCACATTCCACTATCCATATAGTGAAGTTAGTAAAAAGGTAATGTACAAAATTCGTAAGACCAATGACGAAGCAAAAGTCAAGTCTGAATAAAACGCTAGAGATGAAATCATCAATGCTAAGTCTGAAACCATATGAAACAATAAACAAGATCATGCTGGCAATTGCATAAACAAAGAGAAACTCCCCCTGCTTGGGAATCCTCCAAAAATAGTCAAAGATATAGATGAGATAAGGCATGTGATAAAGCATATAAGCATGTGAAAAAATTAAAATGTAAAATAGTAACATCATCTAATATCAAAATACCAATACCAAGTGATAAAGCATTTGAATAACAAAATATAACAAAGATTCTCTCAATGTATAGAACATCCTAAGATAAATGACTATAATAACTCCACCTATCATAGATATTTCTCCCCTTTTGTGATGAAGCAAGAAATAACTTTCTCCCCCTTAGTAAGTGAAAGGAAAATTCATTCCCACTTTTTGACACAATGGACAAATAAAGAAAAAAATTTACCCCTCCCCCTATATCAAGTACTAAATTTTTCTCCCCCTTTTTGACATGGAAAAGTCAAAGATAAGGCATATTATAGACAACGGGTATATCTAGGGAACAAGCAAAGTCACATAAGAAAGAAAAACTAGCAAAGAAAAAGCTAGTAAAGCATGTGAACAACCAAACTATAACATGGGAATCAACAAATGACCATATATACATAGAAATTATAATATCACAACTTGAATATCTTAAACATAAACTGCAAGATGAATGATATCTAATCAATAAGCACAAAAGTTGGATATTAGATAATATAGCATCAAACTAGTAAAATGAGACCGTACGTGTAAAACATGGATAAAAAGCATGGACTAATCAAGAATATGACAATATAGCATAACAGATATGGATAAAAGCATAATATTCATAAAAATCCAAGATAAAATCCATATAATCACCCAACTATTCAAATATCCAAAAACAAAAACAAATTTATCAAGATACTAACTACAAAACCTAATAATGACCAATGTATAGAACATCCAAAAGGTGCAAAGTACCACATGCGGTACTACACAAATGAATAATATGTAGAAAAGACAAAACTAGAATTCTAGTCGTCAAACATTATTAGGGTTTTATTCTTAAAACCACGTATAACAGCCACCTTTAAATAAAGGTGTGTTAGCTCACTTTGAAATAAGAATCATAGTTGCAATAATGCCTTATAGTTGGTTTAAATATATTGTAGACATATCGATCAATAGAGTTTTATAGGAATTTCGCTGAGTCAGCTTCAGGTTGATCACTAGGAGATCGAAATTTCAGGTCTAGCACTACTAAATTATTCACAACCTATATAGGGAGTTGGCATGCTATCAGAACAGTTATGATGCAATCCTAATAGTTTATCTATAATTACAGGGAAACGGTGTGATGGTTTCGGATCTTGTATGATAGTTCAACATAAAATTATGATCGGTACATCCCAAGAATGTATTGAATGGGACCACACATGAGATTTGAGTCTAAAGGTAGTCTGGATTAGACTCGGGAAATCTCACAGCATTTGCAAAGGGTGCATAGATTCTTAATCCCGAGAATTATGAGGATTAGGATGCTTATATAGTAGTCTCTTTAATTTCCATGGGTGAAATTCAATTTTAGATTGAATCAAATGATCCCCACATAATGGGTGACAGTTATACGAGTAGGTCTGAGATCATAATTCTGAAGGATCCGCATTCAAGGGATACCGTGGATTATGATACGCCCTAAATAGACTTCTATGTTTTGTTTTCACCAAGTAAAACCCGACTGGTGGATTATTTTATAATCCTAGTTGAGTAGTAAATACACTAAGTATGAGAATCAAAGAAATTGATTTGATGTTGCTTAAAATTGATTAACTACAAATTGATTTGATCAAGCGAATACCGGACCCTTAACGTGAGGAATCATATTATGTACCATAATCAACTTTGCAAATAAGACTTCATTATATCCAAGTGATTTTTGAGATAAATAAATATTAGAGTGCACTCATAATTATTAGTGAAATTAATTATGAATAAATAAAAAAAATGATTATGGTAATTGTAATTGTAATTGATCTTTTCGAATACTTATTTTAAGTTAATTTAATTATTTATGGGTTCCTAGTGTAGTCCAAATACCCCAAGTAGTTATGCCCAGACTCTCAATAAATCTAGTTTGACATAAGCCCGCCTTTTTTACTTGTATATAAGGGTGTGGGAAGGTGTTTTAAGGTTAATGGTCATCATTAGTGTTTGATACGGGTGAACGAAATCACTATTTAGGTTTTTGTGAAAAGGCATAGATGGGGAGGGCCATATCTCACTCATAAGAAAGGGTTTTCATATTAAAAGTTGCCCAAACACCTACCTAGATTTTGGGAGGATCATACACTAGAAGATCCAAAATTTAGAGAAGGTTAAGCAAGGTTTTTGCAGACCATGGATGGGCGGCAACATCATCGTCATCATCAAACAATTTCCCCTCATACGAATCACAATAAGATTCTCTATGGTATGAATTCTTGAAACCCTAGGTTTAATCTTTAAACCTAGTTCTTATTTTCTTTTCAATGCATGATTAATCAAAGATCCATATGGTTGAATTTTTCCACATTTTAAATGTCCATCCCAAGTTATTTTTCCCAACTGTTGGTATAAGAGCCCTGGTTAAGGTTAATTGTTTATTGAAAAGGTCCATGTTGTCCACACACAAAAAACTAGTTTGGCATGTTGTATAGTATCGTACTGACATGGTTTTACGGAGATTCTATGTTTGTATCCCTTACATCATAGTCACGAATTATTTCTCTGTGTGATTTGATCCTATGGCACTTTATCCGTAGTTACTTTTCGCTCTTAATTTGATATGGTTGTAATAATTAGTATTTATTTAATTATTTCAATATTGATGTATTTGTAGGCGATTGAGAGGGGGTTTAATGTTCATATTCACTTAGAACCATGTATTAGGGTTGGTTTAAGTGTTACTCAAAGTTTCATGAAGGTTTGGATGGGCCATGGAAGTTCTTGCATGTCAAAAACGAGAGGAAAAGAAGATGTTCCCTACACATCGTCCAGATCAATTCGGATAGAAGACCGGATCGATCCGGCCATTAGATTGATACACCCAGGAGCCCAGATCGATCTGATACATCATTGGCAGAATGGTATTTTATCCCTGTAAGGTGTTCTCCGGTGGCTTTCCGTTGTGGTTCCTCCCCAGAATATTTATAGAGCATGGGGGATCAACTTCCAATGTTCAAGACCCTCAACAACTCTTGGTTTTGATGATGTCTACTTCAAGTTGGACTCTTATACAAACATAAATCTTCTAGAACAAGGATTCTTGTGCATGAAGAGTTTTATCTCATGTCGAAGTTCAGACTATGATAGAAAGGGCTTTTATGTCCTTTTATTTTTTGTGTAAATATTTAATTTCTCATGCATGTATCTTTATTATTATATTTCATAATTTGGCGTGCTAAATGGAATAATTAGGAACACCAGTCTTACAAAAACATGGATTTAATTTTGAAATCAACCTAGATCACCATTTTTTCATTCAATTTATTTTGTTTATTCATCTTTATATTGATGTAAATTGGGATAATTAATTTAAAAGTATAAATTAAATTTTGATTTTTGAGTCTTATTTTAATTCAAAAATTATTTTATTTTGGGAATATTAAAATAGTGAGATAGGATAATTTAATTTATTCAAATAAATTAAAAATTACCAAGGATTTAAATTCGAACTTTTAGGATTGAATGATTTTTTTTCAAAATCCTCAAGTTTTAATATACTAAGTGGGAGAGGAGTTTCAACATAAACTCTGCGGTATCAGTCAGTGTTTTATGAATCAGATGTGATTAATTCATCGTGTTAATTTCAGTCTCGCCCCCAACGATGGAATTAATCAACGCATCAAGGATTCATTGAAACTCTTAAGTGATCATTTTGAAAATTCGAATGTGAGTGAGTTCGATTCCTAATGGGGAAGTCCATCACGAGCAGTATCTATTTTAAGGAATTATCCTGTGGTATACACTTAGATACGACTTTTGATATACTCCCCAATGGAGTCACTATCATTAGGAGTGGAACCAAAAGTCACGGAATATTATGTTTGTTGAAAAAAAAGTTTCCAAATTTTCCATATAGCATAATGAAATATCAAAATCAATTTAGCTTAAGGTGAGATGATTTAAGCTCCCAGTGAAAAATCTCACCTCATAAGGGAACTAGGATTTTCGACGGATTAGTTTTGAAAATTGATGAATGAGGGGGGCAACTATAAAACTAAATCAAATTAATTCTCGTGTGTCAATTAGAAATTATTATTTTTTCAATTTCATAATTTTAAGATTTTAAAAATGAATTCAACTTTTTCTCACTGTTTAGTATTAGAAGTTTTACATGGAATAAGTTCCAAGGACTACAAATGTAATTGGGCATTGTTATAACTAAAGGGGATAGTAAACTGTTTTAACCCATAATTCCCATCAATATTGTAAAATTGTGATGTGATTAACTCCTCACACCCCAACGGATGGTTTTAATCACGAAATCACGATATTTTAAAATATATGATAGTTCTTTTAAATTAAGTGTTACATGTTTTTAATCCCCCCTCCCCAATGGAGAAGTTTTATATGTGCATCTTTGATTTTGAAGAATTGATCGATGAGAATTTTTAGATACCTATGATTTGTTGATGACACTCATGTAAGAATCATGTTCTTAGAATGATTTTATCATTGGTTGAACAAACGATTCTTTGGATTAAAAATGGTGGGTAAACCCAACACCATATAGTAATCAAGGAGGAAATATCATCAGTAGCCAATGGTTGGTGTTGGTTGTTTAGGAAGAGATTTGCTTATTTCTCGAGAGGGATATCGGAGGATAAGTCTAAGTCTCAGGTACAATGGTTTGGGTTAAGAAAGTTTCATATTCTACTGTACTAGTGAAATATCTAGAAGGCAAGTATTAGCACTACAAGTAGTCAGAACTTTAATGGTAGTGTGTCCATGTTTACCCCACTTTGTAAGGAAAATAACATGGTAATGGCTTGGGATAATTAGGCAGATATGCAATGAAATTTACCTGATTTTCCATTTTAGTCACTGAACTTTTTTTTGCTGTATATAACACTGTACTTCCAATTTTTTGCCAAGACACTAACACTACTTAAATTTAACTAACGGACCTCTAAGTCATAACCCACATTAAATGATGCGGCTGCCAACTTGGCAAAAAAAGACTCGCAGTAAACACAACCAACCATATACCACCGAAAAGAAACCTCATTATATCCATCATAGTCGGTCAGTTGAATCTCAAAACAACCAAAAATATGAATCCATCCCGTCTTTTTCTATTTCTTTTTCTTTTCTTTTTTTGTCTCTTACCCTATTTTCTTTGTAACATTTAGAAAAGAGAGTTAAAATGGTGTTAGTGAGTGACTACCCCTCACGTCTTCTTCACCAAACCTCCGATTATGGGCATTTATTCAAAGGATTAAGAATTTCCTTAATCAAATTTTTTTGGTTAGTGTGTAGTTGTCTTCATCTACTATGATTCGTTGGAACAAAAGTAATATCAAATTTTTGTCTTAATCGAATGTTTTTGCTATTGGATGAAGTTGTTTGCTCCTTGATGTCGATCTTTGTTATAGAAATGGATGGCTCTGAAGATGAATAAAGCAATGGGTTTTTAGAATATGCATTGAAAGAGGCAGTAAATTCGGTGAAGATTTTTATTTTCAAATAAGGTCTAGAAGGTATCTTAGAACTCGTCCAAGAAATATCATAGGTTATTGATAATTTCTTGCCAAAGATGGTGGCGATTTAGAGACTAGGGGTCAATTTCATTCCATTCGATTTTGGGTGATTTTTGGAATTGGTGATTTTTTAGGTGAATTTTTTTTTTGGATTCTGGTGAATAAAATTATTTTAGTAGTCCGACAGCTTGAGGATTACGGTGGTTTGAGTTGGGATTCTAGTGGTTTGAGTTGGATATAGTGTGTTTTCATTGGGTTTAGTGTTATTAATATTGAGTTTAAAAGTGTTTTGATTTGGACATTTAATATTCTTAATTAGAATAAATTCCACATAACATATTTTTTAATTATTTAAATCATTTTATAACATTTGCATGACAAGTCAGCAAATCGTACTTACTAATTAACGATGTTAAGTTTTTGGCAACAACATGGAATTACAATGTTATATACGCCAAAAAAAGTTCAGTGACCAAAATACAAAATCGGCTAAAGTTCGTTGGATATCTGTGTAATTAACCCTAATGATTTTTCTCTTAAAAATAAATACGTGATTTATGGTCCGATATACGATAACCTGGTATGTAGATTCAGGAACCACAAATCAGGATTGGAACTCATTGCAGAGGTTCTAATTAACCTAACAATTACTTAAAAGGGGATATTATAAGATATGGGAAATTGGAATAAGGAAGCATTATTAGTGGTGGGATATTCTTTTAAATTTTGGTGTAAACATAATAATGTTCATGGGTTTTAGAAAATTTCGTTCCAATTTTCTAAATTATTTTTGAACAAATATTTGATTGGTATTATAAAATTATTTTATCGAAATTGGGATATCTTTTATCTATTCTGGTTCGTTGGAAAATAATTTATACATTATAAGTTTTGTCTCACCAATACTCCTAAATACTGAATTGAATATTTTACGTATAAAGATCATTAAATAGAAAGTTTCTATCTAGAACCAAACACAAGTTTGGCACTTATGTTAAGGTTATTTTGTTCTAAAAGAAATTTGGAGGATAGATTAAAATGGAAAATTGATTTCATTATAAGTGGAGGCACTTCTAGTCTTGAATTTTGTTTAGAAGGTAAAATGACCAAGGTCCCCTCACACCCAAGAGCTAAAGAGCCTAAGATGTGTTGGAAATAGTTCACTTCGAGTATGGTTCAATAACTACCTAGTTAAGAAGTGACTTTGAGTGCTTTATCGATTTCATTGATGATTACTAAAAGCTAAGGATATGTTTACCTTAAACACCACATATCTAAATCTTTTGATAATCTCAAAGTGTGAAAGTCTAAGGTAGATCATGGGCAAGGTAAACTAATCCAAGTTTTACGATCTTTTCATTGAGGTGTCTACCTCCTAGGATAGTTAAGGGATCATTTATAGGAGGTGTGCGATTTTATCCCAAGTGTCTACACCGGTCATTACACTTCAGAATGGTGCAGAGGATAAAAAAGTAATAAGACTCTCTTGGATATGATAAGGTTCATAGTTAGTTATTCGGGACTACAAGATTCTTATTGGGATTTTACTTAAGAGATGGATAATACATTCTAAATTTAATTTCTTTTAATCAGTCTCTTCAACTCCCATTGAACATTGAAATGGGTGTAAGCTCATTATAGGGCATGTTTGAATTTGGGGGTACTGGCACTCATGCTGAGGAACGAGCCAAGGAAGTTAAAATTAAAATAGAAATATGTCTCTTCATTAGTTATCCCAAAAGGTTACAAAGATAGTTTATATCATACTCCTAAGTACAAGAAGCTCATTGATTACATCAATGCCATATTCCTAAAAGAGGATTACGTAGTAAACCACATGTCCAAGTGTAAGTTACACTTATATGATATACTGGAACATGATATTACCAAAGTTGCTAGACCACCCGTACAAGACAAAAGATGGCCTTATATTGATAATAGACTAGCTTGTCATTGTGGCGGGATTATCGATGATTAGGATACATGTATCACTTATAGTGGATATAAAGTGGTGCCACATCATAGTGGGAGCATCAGGAGTCATCTCGAATGGTTAATATTTTTAGTGATCGTTTTGATAAGATCCTAGGCAAACATGAATCGGGTCCCGATAAATACAAAACGACATTCTAAGACGAGGAATTTTTCTTTGACTTATGATAGTGTATACCAAAAAGGGATTCAATGTATTCGAATCGAGTTACAGGACATATAAACTTGTTGATAGGATAGAACTCATCGAGGACAAGTGGAACTACAAGGAGTAAAAATAAATACGAATAAGAAGGTTCAGACCTCCAATCCAACGATTGAGAAAGGGTTTACTCAGAAAGATAGGGATTGATTATGAATAAAACTTCTTGTGTTAGCTATGCTAGAGTTTGTCGGGATTTTTTAATGCCAATGTTGCATTCTTGAATATCGTATTAACAAGTATATAGTAAAAAGTCGAGAAAATAAAGTGATGTAAGATTTTGACATCCATTTATAGATTTAAGCTAACATGAAGGTCTTGGATCATTCGGTTTGATCAGGTAATCGAGTCTTGATTTTGATCAAGGTTTGAAAACCACTTGTTAGTATAAGAAGTGTGACAATAATGTGGTGGTATCTTTAAGTACAATTTGTGGATAATACTTCCCTAATCGGGAACGAGGTGGGAGTATTGTCTTACATAGGAGTGTGGTTGTCCAAACACATCTTTATGATCAAGATTTTTCTAAATCGATTACAAATGATATTGGTCTTATCCCAAATTGATTATATCAAATGTTGTATACATAGGATTATCATCGAGATTCCAAAAAAACAGTTTCTTTTCAAGTATGTAATCATGATGTATAGGGATCGGTGTCCTAAGACACTTGATATATGGAAGGAATGAGGAATATACCTAATGTTTCGACGGTGGGAAGCCTCATGCATGCTAGATTATGTATTAGACCAAAATCTTTTATACCTTAGACATGGTCAATAGATTTCACTCTAATAGTCTTATACCTTTTAGGCACAAAGATTAAGGTTTTCACTCAGATAAGGATTCCAAGTTTTCTACTTCGAAATATGTGTTTACCCGAGGAGGTTGAGCAATAAGTTGGAGGAGTTTGAGCTAATCTTGAATTGTTAACTCCACCAGGAAGACCAAAGTTATTATCACTCAAGAGATAACTAAAGAGGCTATATGGCTTGGTTACTTTCTAAGTAACATGGGTGAGGTTTCTTCAAGTGAAATCGGCTATTACACATTCAGTTTTTGTAGCGTTATGATTACAAGTTTGAGAGAACCTGTAACCTATGAGACGGCTAAGCACATCGAGCGTAAGTATCACCTAGTTCGAGAAATCAAATGAAGTGGGTAATAACTTTACGAAAAAGGTTATTTCGGTTAACACTCAATTAATACTCTATCAATATGTAGTAAATTATCGTGTACATGGGTTGGGAGTTAGAAATATGGCTTTAAGATTAAGTGGGATATTGTTGGGGTATTATTCTTAAAATATTGTATGACAATCATTGTTAAGTAAGGTATGTCAGTTCATTTTGAAATAAGAATCATGGTTATAAGAATACCTTATATTTGGTTAAGATATATTATAGACATATCAGTCAATAGATAGCTTAGTAGGAGTTTTAGTGAGTTAGCTTCGGGTTGATCACTAGAAGATCAGAATTTTGGTTCAAGCAATATTAAAACTTTCACAACCTAGATAGGGAGTTGACATCCTATCAGAATGGATGCAATGCAATCTAAGTAGTTTATCTCAAACTACAGGGAACTGGTATGATGATGTTGGAACTTGTGTGATTGTTCAACAAAGGAGAGGAATGTGATCTATACATCCCAATAGTGTATTTGTAAGAGAGTAGTTCTCTACGTGATAGGGTGTTTAGGATAAACTGAGGCGTAACATGTATTAACAATGATAACAAAATAATAGATGCACTCCAAAATGATAAGGAATAAATTTAAATGTACAACTCAATGATAAGAAATAAATACAATCTCTTAAGAACAATAAATGAACCTCTGAAACAACTTGCTAGAGGGAGACAAAATGAATAACTCTAGATACATCTTAAGTAGGAAGCTCAAACACATAAGTAATGATTAAAGCTCAATAATGCTTATGTTCTTAAATAGAACTGGGTAAAGCATTAATAGTGGAAGTAAATGCTCTCTGATTTGTAAAAAGTCTCTCACAGTGCTATTTTTACCATTAATAGACCTCTGATCTAACACCGACCGAACTCCTTTAGAGATGACTTGGACTGAGGAACCTCAATTTGAAACACCTATAATTGTAGCCATTTGTCTTTGTGCGTGTTAACCCAAATCATCCAACGTATTCATTATTTGACGTAGAAGTCCAATCAATTGACATTTCAACCATTTTTGGCATGTGGCTACACTGGTTTAACTTTTTCATTCCTCATTTTTCTCAATCATCATTTGCCCTGATTTCAAAACGAATCGCAGGGGATTGAACCATCTAGAGCTAAGGGTGTGTTTGATAAATAAGATGGAAAATAACTCTTAGGAGTTATTTTCCATGGAATTGAAAACTTGGAAATATTTTCCATGGAAAAATTTTGTTGGTGTTGTTTGATTGCAATTATTTTCTAGGTGGAAAATGTTCTATTTTACATCTTTTGTGCGTTTGATTTCTAATATTTTTCATGAAAAAAAAGTAAAAAATATATATAAAAAACAGAAAATTAATAAAAATCCCAAAAAAATAGCAGAAAATTAATAAAATTTCCAAAATATTAATAAAAATAACCAAAAAACTTTAAAACTTTAAAAAAAACACAAAAAATGAATAAAAGACTAAGAAATAAATATTAACCCGACATTAAATATAAAAAATGGAAAAAATGTATTCAGAGTATTAAGAAAAATAAAAAATGAATAAAAATGAAGTCCACCACGCCCTCCCCCCCCCCCCCCCCCCCACCCCCATCCCAACCCAACCCCCAACTGCTTCATCCCCCCGGTATTAAAATATAAAAAACGAAAAAAATGTATTCGGAGTATTAAGAAAAAATAAAAAATGAATAAAAACCAAGTCCACCACGCCCCCCCACCCCCATCCCAACCCCCAACTGTTTCATCCCCCCGTGTCGTCAGGTCTGTTCTTTTTTTTTTTTTAATTCTCTTGTGTTTTTTTAATTTTTTTCAAATATTTGCATTTTTATTAGTTTTCTAGGGTATTTATTCATGTCCATTTTTTAAATTTTTTGAGCGCTTTTTTATTTTTGTTGAATTAATAAATTTATGACTTTTTAATAAAATTCTGGGTGTTTTTAAAATAAATTCAGGGGTTAATATTTATTTTCTATTTTTTATTCATTTTCTATATTTTTTCATTATTTTGTCTTTTTATTGATTTGTCTCTTTTTTCTTGTTTTTTTTTTATTTTCTAATGTTTTTTAAAATTAATTCTGGGACTAATATTTATTTTATGTATTTTTTTTCTTAATTAATAAGTTTTTGGACTTTTTAATAAATTTTTGGGTGTTTTTTATTCACTTTCTGTATTTTTTTCATTATTTTGGGTTTTTATTCACTTTCTAGATTTTTTTCATGATATTTAAATTTTCATTCACTTTCTGTATTTTTTTCATTATTTTTTGAGGTTTTATTCACTTTCTGGATTTTTTTTCATTATTTTTTGGGGTTTATTCACTTTCTGTATTTTTTCATTATCTTATTCACTTTTCTGGAGTTTTTTTCCTTATTTTTTGGGTTTTATTTCACATTCTGGATTTATTTAATTATTTTTAGTGATTTATTCACTTTTTAGAATATTTTTCAATATTTTGGGTTTTTATTCACTTTCTAGAATTTTTTTCATTTTTTGGGGGGGTTTATTCACGTTTTTGAATGTTGAGGGGTTTATTCACTTTTTGAATTTTTTTCATTATTTTTGGGTTTTTATTCGCTTTCTAGAAATTTTTCATTATTTTTGGATTTTTATTCACTTTCTGAAATTTTCATTTTTTGGGGGGTTTATTCACTTTCTGTATTTTTTTCATTATTTTTGGGTT
Source organism: Sambucus nigra (assembly GCA_949130495.1). NCBI lineage: Eukaryota > Viridiplantae > Streptophyta > Magnoliopsida > Dipsacales > Adoxaceae > Sambucus > Sambucus nigra. The sequence continues at coordinate 182,924,134 of OX422208.1, read as the reverse complement.
TTTTATTCAGTTTTTGGATTTTTTTCATTATTTTAGGGGTTTTATTCACTTTCTGGATTTTTTATTATTATTTTTGGATTTTATTCATTTATGGATTTTTTTTCATTTTTTGGGATTTTATTCACTTTCTGGATTTTTTTTCATTGCTTTTGGTCATTTTATTCACTTTCTGGATTTATTTGATTATTTTTGGAATTTTATTCATTTTCTGGATTTATTTCAATTTTTTTAGGTTTTTATTCACTTTCTGAATTTTTTTCATTTTTTGGGGAGGTTATTCACTTTCTGATTTTTTTTCATTATTTTTGGAATTTTATTCACTTTCTGTATTTTTTCATTATTTTTGGATTTTTATTCACTTTCTGAAATTTTTTTCATTATTTTTGGGTTTTTATTCACATTCTGAATTTTTTTCATTATTTTTGGGCTTTTACTCGTTTTTTGAATTTTTTATCAATTTTTTGGGCGTGGCAATTCTTTTCCCTGGAAAATGAATAACAAGGTGGGAGGAGGTTTTTTAATTCCATCTTTTTGTGAAAAAAGTGGTTATGTGAGTTGTTTTAAGAAAATCAATTTCATGGAAAATTTTGTTTACCAAACATTCAAAAGATGAAAAATGACTTCATATATTGTATTTTCCATGGAAAATAAGTGTTATCACACACACCCTAAAAGTTATATTTTTCCCATAACCTATTTAAATATAATTCATTTTCTTCAGTACACATTTTTTCTAACTTTTGCCACTAAAACTCACAGCTCCAAGCATTTTTAGAGAGAGAAAATCCTATTATCTTCTAAATTTTGGCAAAAAACCTCTTTTAAACCCAGTTTCCCTGATCATTTGTCATCGCCTCCTTTTTAAAACCTTCGTCCACTGATTTCGCCCATGAAAAAGCACCAATACCACAAGTGGAATCTTAAAGCAAAATCGTTGAAGTTTTGGAGAAAGCGCCATTAGTTGGGCTTAGCACAAAGGGTTTTTCTTCTCTTCGTACCATCCTGCTCCCTACTTTGGGGAGAAGGATAGGTTTTCCCAAGGGACTAAATTGTTGGAAAACACTGTTGAGGGTGTTGGTAAACCCATTTTGATGGCGGAAGAACCAGAAGATGTCAATGTCGGATAGTATGTCATCTCCTCCTCTGTTCTCCATTTTAGGCTTGATCGGGGAGATTTCCCTTATTCCCACATTGATTTTGAGGCACCAAGTGGTAATTTTAATGGTCCCTCTATATTTATGAAAAATATAAGAAAATGCTTCATAATATTTGACTTTCTCATGCCACCAAAACTTTTGGAGACTTCCCGTTATCCAAAAACAATCTTGCTCTTCATTTGTTGGTCTCTCGTTGGAGTGTATCACGCATATTTTCGTGGAAGCTTAGGGAGAGTTTTTTATTACCCTGGAGGGTGTTTTTAAACTGTATGGGGTGGATCCATGTGGCCATTCCCCTTTTGATCCCTTAGCACTTGACACTAAGGAGGAGAAGGAATTTGCCACACTTAACCAACTTCTGCATAAATGTATAGGTGATTTCATGAAGGCCACTTTTGGCCGGTTAATCAAGGGATTTTACCAACGCATTGTTAAACATATGGCGAAGAATAAGAGATAAAAAATTAAACCTGTAAATGACTTTGGTCCAGCTTATGGTGGTGACTTAAAATTAATTGCTTACATTCTCTGTTTGCTTTCACGATTATTTATCCCTACCAAGCCGAATGATCAACAACGCGGGGACTTAGTAAATATTTTTGTTAGGTCTCCTCATGGATTCAACATACCCTAGAAACTATAACTATAAGTTCTTTTTACACCTGTTTAAATAGATTCCATCTCGACATGGCACGCTCAATTGGCCGTCATGACGTGTCAAACTTTGCCAATATTATCTTATTGATGGGGTTCCTCTATGCAAGGTTCCTCGGGATTTCTCCCACTCTTGTGGTGATTTTCGTGCTTCCTCTAGAAAAAACATGTAAAACACAATGGAACAAGAAGACTCTCTTACCTTTGATTGATGATTTCCAGTGTTTTGCACTTTGTCCTTATAATGAAAAGACCAATGCTAAAAAATGGTCGTTCTTTAAGCCAGCAACATCATCACTGTAACTTATTCTAGGAGGTGAGGAAATTGTTAAAGAGAACATGTCTTTTACTATGGTTCTCCTAGTTACTCCCAACCGTCTTCCCTTACACACTGAGTGGGAAGTTGAAAGTGAAGCCTATAACTCACATAGGTGTGCTAGAAAATTTATTTTTGATTAAATAATTACCAAACCTGAGTGTGATTCCTCGAGGAACGATCACTTGTTCGTGACTGAAAATATGGATTTTACTAGGAGGGTTGTGCTTTCTCAAAGTGTGTCAAGGCAAAACCTAATTCTTCCAGATGAATATAACATTATAGATGCTTCACAGGGTTGGATGTTCCACCATTCTCCAACCCAACTTGAGGCTTTTTCATACTTTGTAACAAAGACGAAGCCCATTTATCCTTACATAAAAAGGTTTGGTTTTGATCTACGATACATGAAACTTTCTAAGTGATTTGGGTGTGGTTACTTTAGTGAAATCATATATTACACTTTATTGTGATAATAAAGGTGTGGTTATATATACAAAAGAACCAAGGACTCATAAAAGGGAAAAGAAGGTTGAGCGAAAGTATCACCTAATACGGGGGATTGTGTAGAGAAGCAATGCCATCGTGACCAAGATTGAATCTTAGGACAACTTGGTGAATCCTTTTACAAATAGCTTACGAGCTAAGGCTTTTGATATTCATATGGAGGGAATGGGCGTAAAATGCATAAGCACGAGACTTTAAGATTAAGTGGGATATTGTTGGAATTTTATGTTTAAAATCATTTCATGATATTTATTATAATAATATTATGCTTAGTTCATTTAAAATGAGAATTATGTGTGTGAGAATGCCATATATTTATTCTTTAAATATATTGTATCCGCCATTTAAACCAACGATGTAAAGAGGTACACCGATAGCCAAAATATCAACCATTTTCTCCTTGCACATCACATCATTTGCCTATGCTCAAACCACTTGCATGAGGTTATTGGGACTCATGGTGAGCATCCCCATGATCACATAGGCCAACTCTCCAATCACCTAAATGGACCACACATCTATCAATTGAAGAATAGATAAACTGTCTCTCGATCATTGGCTCAAAAACTCTGCCACTGCATTGGCCTTCCTTGGGTGATAATAGATCATAAATTCATAGTCCTTAATGAACTTGAGCCACCTTTATTGCAACCTGTTCAAGTCCATATACATGAAAAAATACCGAAGACTCTTGTGATCACTAAAGATCCTGAACTTCTCACCCCACAAATAATGTCTCCAAATATGTAGTGCGAAAACTACCACCGCGAGCCCCAAATCAAGAGTTAGATAGTTACCCTCAGGGGAATTCAACTTTCAACTATGGAGACATATAGGAAATAGGAAGATCCTCCAACATCAACACTACACTTAATCCCTATAGGGAAATGATGGGGTGGATTTCCAATCGAGTTAGTCTGAACAGATTAATCAAAGGAGTTAACCGGACACCTTTTTATTTTCTATAATACAATCAATAGTTTAGTTACAGTTCGAACAATTAAATGGACAAACACACTTTCTCACCTACCGAAGGACGATCGATTAATTGATCACAGTGACTGGGTCAACTATCCATTATGTCAAACAAACTTCATGTTCCCTATAATGGCGGATTACTCCCCCCCTGCAGATACGAATTGTGGGGCATACAAAAAAGCCAGATATGAACATTAAACTTTATAATGCCATTAAACTTCAAGATCCTATGAATGGATTCCTTCTACGAGACGTCAGATTCGAGGGATCACATAGACTACTATGAGTCCTACATGTACATCCTAGGTAGTAAAGACCAAGTTAGATGCAGGTCCTTTGCCACAATGCTAAAGGGGTCGACGAGGACTTGGTTCAACTAACTTTTGCCAAAACAATTACATGTTTTAATTAAATAACTAAATGCTTTATCAGGAATTCATTGGCATCCGGGTTCATAAAAAGACCATTGACTACCTATTCAATGTCCTCCAGACCAAGCATGAAACTCACAATGATTTTGTGAAAATATCTAATAATGAACTGTTTCGGATAAATCGTCCAAAGGAGAGGGTAGCAGTCTTAGCATTCTTGTGTAACCTTTATAATAGAAATGTCAACTACTATTTATAGTAGATCCCCCTACCAGCATGACAAAGTTAATGAGGAGGGTGGAGAAATATATCCACGCAGAAGACACCATTAATAGTCATCGTCCCCCTTATAGGGAGGAAAATTTACGCAATAGAAGATCAGGGGATTAACATAATAGATGAAGGCCTCCCCTGAAGGGAAACTACATAGGAGACCGAAAAATAATGGACTAGTTCACCCCTCTCAGTATGACAGTGGGACGGCTTCGGGCCACCATGGTTGATCCAAAACTGTTAAAATGTTCGAACAGGACGAAAATTAAGACTTAGGAATTCAAACCTGTATTTCCAATTTCATAGTGAATATAGCCATGATAAAATGATTGTCTCCGTCTAAAGAGTGATATAGAAGCTTTAGTTCAGTGAGGGCGCATACAAGAATTTGTAGGAGCAAAGGCGGAAGGCAAGATGTTAAAAATAATGGTTAGGGGGAAACCAACACAGGAGTATATCAAAAGAATGTGAACAGAGATAGGAGGGGCATATAGAAGTTATAGCCATCAATAGAGAAAGGTAAATTAACAAGATCTCGGGTGTATTTGCGACTGGGGGAGAATCTATGTCACCCCCAAAGCGTATAAGATTCAGAATATAGAACTAATGAAGATCCAAATTCAGAAGCCCTAAGAGGATTGGGATCACATCACCTTCACACCAAAGGATTCATAGTTTTGGATCACCCCACAGGACAATCATCTACTAATCGAAGCATTGATATCAAACTGGATGTTTGGCAGAATTATGATCGACATAGGGTGCCTAACAAGCATTATTTACCATGATTTCTTCGAGCAAATAGAGCTTGGTGGAGCTTGACTCAAGCTTGTAGATGGACCTATCTTATATCTCGCATAGGAGCAAGTTTACTATGAAGAATTAATCAAAATTCTGTTAATAATAGGAAGGACAGGTGGATTTTTTATTATCAAGTCGCTTTCGGCCTATGATGTCTTGATTGGGAGGATAACCTTGAGTCGACTTAATGCGATTTTTTCAATCAAATCCCTTACTCTTTAATTCCCAATGCCGAACAGGATGGGGATGATATGTAGAATCCAATCGCGTGCAAAAAGCTCTTAATTTTTGTCGTTAATGAAGAAGTAAGAGACATTCCATATAAATGGGTTGAATCTGAGAGGGGAATCGACCATGGGGTTACTAGAAGAATATTTAATCTCGATTCCATTGTATTCCAGTTGTCCAGAGAGGGAAGTGTACTTAGGATCATCACTAAATAGTAAGAGAATGGAGGAATTAATTTCATTTTTAAATAAGCATAACAAGATGTTTGCATGGATTCATGAGGACATGTTAAGCATATATGCATCGATAATGACCCACCAGTTAACGGTTGACCCATCCGGGCACCCGATATGTAGCCCATATTGAGGTGGGAAAGTTGGTCGATGTCAGGTTCATATGGTATATCAAGTACTTTGAATGGTTATCAAATGTCGTGATGGCTAGAAAGCCAAATGGGAAATAGTGACTCTAGGTAGATTATTCTGACTTGAATAAGTCTTTCCCAAAGGACTCGTATCCACTCTCGAGGATCCATAAATTTTTGGATATCATTATCAGGCATGAGATGTTTTCCTTCATGGATAATTACTCCGGATATAACCATATAAATAACATACAACTGGTGAGGAGAAACCCTCATTTTTGACAGACTGAGGAACATATTGTTACCAAGTGATGCCATTCGGATTGAAGAACACTAGGGCTAGATATTAGAGGTTCATGAATACGATGTTTGAAAAGAGATAGGGCGGATGATGACAGTCTATGATGATGATATGTTGGTAAAGAGCCTAAAGAAGGAGGAACACATCACCAAGATAGAGGAAACCTCCAAAATCCTCACCCGATATCAGATGAAGTTGAACCCATAAAAATGCACTTTCGATGTAGAATCCGAGAAATTCTTAGGTTTCATGGTTACTGAGAAGGGGATATAAGCGAACCCAAAGAAAATTTAGTCAGTGTAAGATATGAAGAGCCAAAAAATAATTAAGGAAATATAGTCGCTAACATGGAGAGTGGCAGAATTAAATAGATTCATTAGCAAAACAACTGACAAGTGCATACCATTCTTTAGTAAATTAAAAAAGGCTTTCGTCTATAATGACGAATGTGAATGATCTTTTCAATATCTAAAGGCTTACCTATCTGAGTACCCGCCCTTTTCAAAGCCAGTCTGAGGTTAATTATTACACCTTTACTTAGCCATTTGTTCCATGGCAGTTAGTTCAATGTTGATCATGGACAATAACGGGACTCAACGGCTAGTGTAATATGTCTATAAAGTGTTCAGAGGAGCAGAATTAAGGTACCCTATGATTGAACCTATAACCTCAAATACATGGGAAAGGGATAATCACTATGCATTACCATCATAACTGAGAGCATACTTCCAGGCACACATTATAGTCGTACTTACGGAAAACATACTTCGAGGCATACACTATAGTTGTACTTACCGACTACCAAATCGGACAAGTCCTCCATAAACCATAGGTCTTTGATAACTTAATGGACTCATGAACACACATATGGGTTATTCATTTAGAAGGATCTTCTATTGAAGTGGGTTATGGGCTAGGCTGATCATTGAAAGGCCCGACAAATCAAGTGTGGAATATGCAATGAGGTTCAATTTTAGGGCTTTCATAATAGGTCCGAATAGGAAGCCCTGATCATCGAAGTACAAATCTCTTAGTCCATCTAGGTGGATCGGGTGGAATTCTTTAGTGATTCAAATGTGGTTATTCAGTAGGTATTGGGGGAATTCAAAGTTAAGGGGAAAAATGATGGCGTACTTTAAACAATTCCAAGAAGTGGAAAGATGATTATGATCATTCAACAATAAGCATATTCCATGAGAGGAAAATGTGATGGCCAACTATCTCACTAGGCTCGCATTAACAAATGAATGGAATCCCCTCGTTGAGACCCTGGATTAACCCAGCATTTATTTAGAGGAAGCAAAGATGTCAATATGGAAAATCTAGGTCCCAATTGGATGGATAAATATGTCCAATACATAAAATAAGTAAAGCTTCCGAAAGATCATGTAGAAGCTAAGAAAGGAAAAGCCAAAAAGTAAAAGTACTTGATCAATAATGCAGTTATGTACCGAAGAGGTTACACCTACTTGATCCTGCATTGTGTACATTCGATGGAGGTAATGACGATTTTGAGAAGCCTATATTAAGGCATCAATGGGGGACATCGAGAAAATGGGACTTTAGAAAAAAGGAAGATTACTATTGGACGAATATGAGCAAAGATGTCAAACACTATGTGAGGAACTATGACCGATGTCAATGAACAACAAAATTCATTCACCAGCCCGCTGAAGAGTTATCAGCAATTATGTCACCATGTCATTTGCCATATGGGGGATGGATATCCATAGTCCATTTCCAACTGGGAAGGTTAGTGTAAGTTCTTCTCAGTGGTAATCCACTACTTTATGAAATGGGTTGAGGCTAAACCGTTAACAAGGATTATCAATCAGAATGTGCACTCGTTGATTTAGAGATACATCATTAACAGGTTCAGTATCTCATATGTCATAGTCTTTCATAATGGTCATCAATTTGATAGTTTGATAAGTAACAAGCTATGAGAAAAGTTAGAGCTAAAACATTACTTGTACGCTCCCAAGCATCCTAGGTGCAACGGATAAGTAGAGCTCACAAATCGGACCATACTGCATAGGATGACGATCGAGCTAGAAAACTCCAAAGGGCTATAGGTGGAGTGACTAATTTTAGTCATATGGGTGTAAATAACAACTACTAGGGGACCCAGTGCTGTAGCATCCTTTTCCCTAAGTTATGGAACAAAATTTTGGGTACCCATCGAACTTGAAATACCCAGTCTCCGATTGCATTATTTTGAAAGTAAGGAAAATGAAGAATAACTCGAAACCAACCTTGACCTCCTAAAAGAGAACAGGGAAGAAGCAACACTAAATATGGTCGCAACTCAACACAAGGATGTTAAATACTATAATCATAGGGTAAATAACCTAACTTTTATGGTTGTTGACTTTGTTCTCTGAAAGACTAGGTAGTAAACCTAAAACCCTAGTCGTAAAAAGCTAGAGGATCACTAGGATGGTTCGTATGTCCTCGTCTGAAAAATACAACTAAGGATGTATGGACTCAGAGATCACGAAGTCCATGCCCTACTCCATCTTTTGAATGTGTAAAATATGACGGTGTGATAATTGATTAAAATCACAAATTTCTAATTTGGCACACTTATTTAATTAGATTCTATTTTTAAACCAAATTAATTCATCCCCTAAACATGCAACTACGTGTGTGCGTGTGTCAAACCATAAATAAATAAAGCATGCGACACAAGTTTCAAGAAAAATCCCCGAAGGGAAAAATCTTTTATTTCTAGAACTTTGACAAGTTTACAAGACCATTGACTTACATACCATCTTACTTTCGCCCACAAGAGTAACGCACGGTGTCTTCATCAAACCTCCAAAGTAACAGCTAGAAATCTGCAGTGGTTCACACGCAGCTATACCACAAGGACGCGCAGTCCAGACACGCAGTCTTAGGTCTTCACAAAGACTCCCTCCACAATAGAACGCAGCTCTCCGGTTGTAGAGTTCTCCCCACAAATAATGAATAAAAGCAAAGTGTGTTCTTGAACACCAAAATAATTCACCAAAGCATATGGAATTTTTGTGAATTGAAAACAAAAAGGGAATAAAACCCTAAAAGAAGAAGTCAACAGAATTCTGCAGATTCGCAAATTTCTGTCTTTCAAAATGCTGGGACTTCTTAATGAAAACGAAACCATTTAATGAGTATTTATAGAAAAACGCGTCGCGCCGATTGTTTGAACGAAAAAAGGATCTCGCTCGAACGAAGGACATGTGTCGTTTTAATGACATCGCGCGACATCTCCATATCGCTCGAACAAGATGAGATCTTGCTTGAATGACCTGGCGTCAAAATCGAGGAACGCTACAGGACTTAGAAAATTTACTCATTCTCAAATTTTGACGAAAAAAGTCCGCTCCAAAACTTAGAAAATATTTTGAAAAAATATCCCAAAGCTCTAAGTGCAAAGTTAAGGTAGTTAAAGCATCACCTTACCAAAGTAAACTTTGCGGAGGCTTTTTGATGAAGAACCTTGATATATTCGGATCCGTCTTGATGTAGATTGCTTTTGGTCTTCTTCGACGGTTGTAACGGTATACGACATAAGTAATTGTGACGGACATTTATAAAAATATGTCCTTATGAATCTCTCCCTATGTCTATACCGGAACATACATAAAAATATCTGAATTATCAAATACCAAAATGCCTATACAAATCTACCCTCCCATAAATCTCATAACTGAAAAGGTACAAATTTGCAAGTTCTCAAATTTTTCTTCAAACAGTCTTCATCAAATCTCAAAGATTTTATCATCAGGGTGTGCAACATAATGATCATCAATATTTGTACCTACACACATGAGATAAAGCAAAATACCTTCGTGACGCATCGAGTTTGAAATGATATAAGAATAAATCAATAATAAATCACATCTTCCCCACATTGCAAACTCCCCCATAACATGATAATTCTTTCTCTCCCTTTTTATGATGTCCCCAAATAGACAGATAAGAAGAAACAATCAAAACATGGAGTGTCACGAAAAAATCATAGCAAACATGAATCAAACTACGCTTATGCAAAGTTATATCTCAAAAAATTCCACAAACTAGTTTTGATTTTTTAAATTTTTCGTACAAAAATAAGATACCAAAAACCATACACCATGGATTTATACTAACACAACCAAGTCATGGAAATGGAATGTATGGGTGTAAACACATTCGATAGGTAAATAAACTCAATCAATTATATGTTCACGATGAATACGTATACCCCTAATGAATGAACATCAAAAGTATCCTTAGGTGTAAAAATTGTTGAATTTAGATGACATCGACTTATGCAAATCAACAAATCAAAGTCAAAGTGATTTCCACACCAATAACGTCCAAAACTATGTAGCGCTTTTTCAAGACTTCCAAGGACGTGCAAACCTGTTTTAATTCTTCATCCAAACTCCCTCATGCATATTTTATTTTAAAGGTAATCTAAATTCTCAAACATTACAGAATTGGTGCAAAAACCTAATGGCCCCTTTTTGGCATGAATTTCTTTTTATTGCCTTTAAATTTTTTCGGGCTCTTTTAAACCTCTTTGGACCCCGGATAATAAAATTCCTCAATTTTCTAGGTCCAATTTAAACGATGGCTTAATCACAAAGGATAGATGAGTACCTTTCGTAGCCTTTCACCATTTTTAAATAAAGCACACAACCTCGCCAAACGGTTCTTACATGGACTATTTTCTTGTCAAGTTTTATCGCGCTTGGTTCGTTTTAAGGACAAGATTGAAGTGAAAACACCCAACCAATATGTGATAAGACAAGCACAATAATCAAATAAATCCGTGCACGAGTGCAATAAAGGAAATCATGAGTCAAACATGTAGGAAGTAACAACGAATTACATCTTAATGACTCCAAACATTATAAAGCACATGGATGAATTGACCTATTGTCTCAAAACACTATCAAATAGTCACATGAAAAAATGGAATGATGTTGTGACTTGGTCATCCTAAGTGTCCATCCATAAACGGTGTAAACAAAATACAAAAATCTTTTTGAATTTTTCAAAAGTTTATCAAAATAAAATATTTTTGTATTTTTTAAAAAAATTCAAAAATAAAAATCTAATACAAAAAGTACATGTCATTACACTAGCAAATATATATCCTGAAACCACAACTAATGTATGACAAAAAATGCAAACACGATCATCTATATGATATGGCAAGACAAGAATCATGTGCAAGCAAACGGGAATCAACTTGTCTAAAATCTAGTCCCTCTAAAAGTGATTTCCTAACCCAAATAGATGTGAAACGTCGTGTGGGGGATTTAGGAACCAAGAGAACACTAGACATAAACTTCCTAGGACTTTTTCCAAGATGAAAATAAAAACGCCTTCCTACCACAATATGAACATGTGTAAATGGGTGGAACGACACATATGGGTTGACCTTGTCTGACGTCCTTAGGAATGGTTGACCCTCTAAAACAAACTATGGTTTTGGCTTTTACACTCGAAGCATGAGAACAAAACGAGCCATTACCATCACTATCAAACCTACTTGAATCGTTTAAATCATTTTTCAACTTCAAAATATTTGATTCAAGCAACAAATTAGACTATTCCAAAGACAAGGATTTCTTTTTTAAATTTTCAACAATTCCTAAAAGGGTATCTCTCTCTCCCTCAATCAAAGCAAATTTTTCCCTAAGAGTCTCCTCACGTGTCATAAACTCATTGATTAAAATATTTTTATCCTCTTTGGCACAAACATAAACACTAGAATTTTTTAAGTCCTCCAATTCTTTTTCTAAAAATAGGACTCTATCGTCACTCTCCGTTTTGGCAATTTTTAAGGAATCCAGGTCATTATACAAATTACCAAAGTGATCACGAAAAATATCTCTTTGAGTTTCAAACGTTTGCAAAGATTCAATTTTAATTTTAAAACTCGAATTTTCTTTTTTCAAAACTTTAATTCTTTTGCAAAGTTTCAAATTGAAAATATTTAAATTATCAAAACTCTTATTTGTGCAGTCGGGGGGGCATCCGATTACATAAGTGCTCCATCGAAAAAATTACGATTTTTCACAAAATTGATTTTTCAAAAAAACTCAATATCATACAAACTTTTGCGCAAAATAGGAATACACAATAAAATAGTGTAACCCGCTCTGATACCAATTTGACGACGTGAGAAGTCAAATTGTATAAAAAAAAAATCGAAAAATCAGGATCACGCGATAAATTAGCGTAACCCGCTCTGATACCAATTTGTAAAATATGACGGTGTGATAATTAATTAAAATCACAAATTTCTAATTTGGCACACTTATTTAATTAGGTTCTATTTTTAAACCAAATTAATTCATCCCCTAAATATGCAACTACGTGTATGCGTGTGTCAAACCATAAATAAATAAAGCATGCGACACAAGTTTCAAGAAAAATCCCTGAAGGGAAAAACTTTTTATTTCTAGAACTTTGACAAGTTTACAAGACCATTGACTTACATACCATCTTACTTTCGCCCACAAGAGTAACGCACGGTGCCTTCATCAAACCTCCAAAGTAACAGCTATACCACAAGGACGCGCAGTCCAGACACGCAGTCTTAGGTCTTCACAAAGACTCCCTCCATAATAGAACGCAGCTCTACGGTTGTAGAGTTCTCCCCACAAATAATGAACAAAAGCAAAGTGTGTTCTTGAACACCAAAACAATTCACCAAAGCATATGGGATTTTTGTGAATTGAAAACAAAAAGGGATTAAAACCCTAAAAGAAGAAGTCAACAGAATTTTGCAGATTCGCAGTTTTCTGTCTTTCAAAATGCTGGGACTTCTTAATGAAAAAGAAATCATTTAATGATTATTTATAGAAAAACGCGTCACGCCGATTGTTTGAACGAAAAAAGGATCTCGCTCGAACGAAGGACACATGTCGTTTTAATGACATCGCGCGACATCTCTATGTCGCTCGAACAAGATGAGATCTCGCTTGAACGACCTGGGCATCAAAATCGAGGAACGCTACAGGACTTAGAAAATTTACTCATTCTCAAATTTTGACGAAAAAAGTCCGCTCCAAAACTTAGAAAATATTTTGAAAAAATATCCCAAAGCTCTAAGTGCAAAGTTAAGGTATTTAAATCATCACCTTACCAAAGTAAACTTTGTGGAGGCTTTTTGATGAAGAACCTTGATATATTCGGATCCATCTTGATGTAGACTGCTCTTGATCTTCTTCGACGATTGTAACGGTATACGACATAAGTAATTGTGATGGACATTTATAAAAATATGTCCTTACAGAATGTCGAGAATTTAAAAATATACTATCAGTTATTGATCAATAAAGTCTCGAGCCGTAGAGTTATGTAATAACTAACAGTAAGATAACTATGAAACTTTAGTATACATTTGTTTCTTTTGATTTAGTTCAACATTATATTCCGTGTTTGGTTTTCCTATATGATGTAGTAATGTGCAATGTCGAACCACAACTATTAATAAAATAATAATTTTTCTCCTAGGATTATGTATATTTTGTTACCCACTTAATTGTTCAAAGCAAACTTGATTATGCACCAACAAGACAACCGGATAAAGGCTAACACTTGGTCTTATCCAAAGATAAGGTCTCGGTATGTCTTTTCCAGCCTTATATGTCTTAGAAGAACTCTTGGTTGATCACTGAGTCAACTTTTAACCCTTCAAACCTAATCCGTTTGATTGGTGCAATCGATGTGACTATAAAAAAATCTAAGAAAACAACGTGTTAATGACCTAAATAAACCTATGGGTGAATAGGTCTGATGAAACAATGTGCCCAAAATTTATGATTCCAAAAAAAATTCTTACAAATATTAAACACCTTAACAAATATTAAATCCAAATGCCTTGTTAAAAAAACACTCACAATTAAATCAATTATATTTAATTGAAGTTTGTGATGAAAATGCGTTAGATATGAAGATAAACAAACACAATCATACCACAAGAGACATTTAAGGAAGAAAAACCCCCACCTAGAGGTAAAAAACTCAAACTCACTCAATTTCCATTTCTATTTGAAAAGAAAATTTTACAAAGGTTAGGAATATACGTCTTACACAATCGCAGTTGTATAGATACATATTAACCTTTGTAAGGACACAAATTTCCAATTGAGTCCATATATAGTTTTGGCTCAATTCCGGACAAAAACATTTATTCATAGGTTAGTGTTTTATTGTAATACTCTCAAGCCTATGAAGTGTGTGTTGAAGACGTAGCGGCAAAGAATATAAAGCTTCATCAAAATGCCGGTTTGCGTGCCTCGTGTCTACGTCATCATCTAAGGTTCCATGCTCCCAAGGTATGAATGTAATTATATTTATATAGGAGCTTGGAACAATATTTATTGGGTGTTAGGTTTAATAAAAACCATGTTTTACTTTCAGAATAATTTAATTGAAACTTTAAAATAAAGTACATAAAAGTTTCTGGGGCAAAAATTGTATTTATCAAAAAAATTTGGAAGTCGTTCGAAGTCTCGTTCGAACGAGTTTTTCGTTCGAACCAGGTTTCGTTCGAACGAGTTTGCCAACGAACCTAAACTGGTCAGTCGTTCGAAGTTTCGTTCGAACGAATTTTTCGTTCGAACCAGGTTTCGTTCGAACGAGTTTGCCAACGACCCTAAACTGGTCAGTCGTTCGATATGTCGTTCGAACGAGTTTGTCGTTCTAACGAGATATCTAACGAGTTTCTAACGAGCCCAGTCTGGTCGCTCGTTAGAAATCTCGTTCGAACGAGAGTCAAGTTCGTTCGAACGAGATGCCAGGCGGGAACGGTTTTGAGCAGTTTTTGGCAGTTTTCACCCCATTTCCCCACTTGTTTCTTAACTGATTTTTTAAGGCTTTATTAAGGACGGGAATCATTTTTGAAGGGGTATCTTTTTCATACCATACAAACTCCTAGAGAGTGTCTTGATAGAAAATTTGTTTAAGGAAAAAGATCAACTTTTGAGTGTTATTTTTTTAATGAAAAATCCTACACACTCTAGTGTTTACACCCAATAGTTATTTATCCAAGTTCTATATACATATCTTTACTTGGAGTTTTGGCACCGGTTTATCTCTACCGAATTCAAGAAGAGAATTTTTGGTTTGCTTCTACATCCATCAAAGAAGAAGACTTTTTGTTGTGATTCTACCCACACGGAGAAAGGCTCCATGCTAGAGTGACGGTGACCATATACAGTCCCATCGGTGGATTCCGAGACCGCGGTGGTGTTCCGAGGTTGTCCGCTAGGAAGAGGTGTCTACGAGAAGAAGCGTCGAGGCTTCAGAGGGATCGAGTCAGTCGTTGTAAGTCTATATGTCTTGTAATTGTAATTCCGTATCTAGTGGACTTGTGGCTAGGGCCGTCCGAGGTTGTTTCCCGTCTTGGGTTTTTCCTCGTACATCGCGGCGTAGTGTGACATTGTTTATTTTTATCTTGCACAAAATTTAGAACGCATGCTTTAGGTTTAATTCAAGATAAAATTCGGTTTAATTCTCACACTATATTACAATTGAACTTTTATTTAATATTGGGTAAAATTGTGTAATTCAAGTCACTTGCATTAATTTGGTTTGGCCTATCTTGGTAATATGAACAATCATAATTTAGGCAAATTCTAGGACTTGGATTTAACTGGACTTAATCGGTTTAAGTGAGTATTAATTGTTTTGTTTGTTTCATTAATTCTCACTTTTGTTTTTGAGTTAACTAAAATTTGGAATTTTAGTATTTGTTTTGTTGAACCATCACCTTTATATCGCTTCCGCATCTTTCGAGTTTAAATAAAAAGGAAATTATATTTTAATTAAGAGTATTAAAATCCGGGGATCCAAATTAAGTTTTTACAAAAAGGAAATTACAAGTTTGATTTTAATTGAAGAAAGTTTTAAAATCCGGGGACCCTCACGTTCCAACAAATTGGTATTAGAGCCAAAGCGATAAATTATTTCGTTAACGATCTTTTTAAATAATTTTTGGCTAAAATGGATTTTTCCCCATTTTCAAAATTTCCTATTTTCGATGGTTCAAACTACGCGTATTGGAAAGCGCGAATGAGATCGGCACTAAAATCTATCGACGAGAGAGTTTGGATGTCTGTTGTTACCGGGTACTCCCCACCAACTTACTTAGTTGAAAATGAGCGAGTTATCAAACCCGCCGATAGATGGACTGAAAATGAGTTTAAACTTGCTAACTTTAATTCCCGAGGTTTAAATGCCTTATTTAGCGTTGTCGCACCGGATGAATTCCGACGTATTATGACATGTGAAACCGCTAAAGATGCTTGGGATATTTTATAATTAACTCATGAAGGAACTAGTGTCGTTAAAGCTTCAAAACTCCAAAACCTCACCACTCAATTTGAAACTATCAAAATGGATGAAAAAGAAACTTTTGATAAATTTTATGCTAGACTTTCTGATATTGTTAATTCATCCTTTAACTTGGGAGAGAAAATACCTGACGACCGTGTTGTAAAGAAAATTTTAAGGTCCCTACCCGATAGATTTATTCCAAAGGTGACCGTTTTAAATTCTTTACCCACTTTAGCCTCTACGAAATTAGAAGAGCTTGTAGGTGATTTACAAACCTATGAACTAGATATGTTTCCCTCTAAAACTGAAAAGAAAATCGAAAAGGGCGTTGCTTTAAAATCTCGAAAAGAGGTCAAACAAGTAGTAGAGAGCGAGAGTGATAGTGACTCGGAAGATATGGCTTTGTTTGCTCGCAAATTTAGAAAATTTCTTAAATTTAACAAAGATAAATTTAAAAATAATTTTAAGAAATTTGATACTTCTAAACTTGATAAAAGCGAGAAGATTTCTAAAGCCGAGAGGATCCCTAAACCTAGTAATGACAATTTAGATAGGGACGAGTCTAACAAGTATTTTGGTTGTGAAGGTTATGGCCATCGAGCTTATGAGTTCCCCACTAAACTAAGAAAAGAGGGTAAACGACCCACAGCATATAATGCAACCCTTAGTGATAGTGATAAGGAAGAAAAGCCCGATTCCCCCACTAAGAAAAATTTTGTGGCTTTTATGGCTAGTCATGTGAGTGATAATGAGAACTCATCGATTGATGACACGATAGCACATGCCACTTCCAAGGTCATTGTTCATGATTCCCTTGTTTTTAATGATAGTGAGAGTGGAGAAGAAAGAGAAAGTGAAAATAAAGAAGAGGTTGATGTGAGTGAACTTCAAAATGCTTTTCATGAATTATATAAAGAATCTATTAATTTGAAAAGAACGAATTTGAAGTTAGAAGCTTGTTTAAGAAAGAGTGTCAAGGTCGTTGATGATAGGGCCTTAATAGAAGACCTTAGGACACGTGAGAGGACTCTTCGTGAGAAGCTTGATTATGTAGAAGGCAAAAGAGATAGCCTTAGGGGTTTAATGGAATCCTTGAAAAAGGAGCTTCTTGCTTTTGAAGATAATTTTTTTTTACTAGAATCTAACATTTTAGAATTGGAAATTAAATTAAAAGATTCTAGTAATGTCAAATTTGATTTGGAATGTCGTTCACAAAAACTAGATAAAATGTTAGGAACGGTCCAAATTAAAAATGACACATGTGGTTTAGGCTTCAATACTTGTAATGAATTTACTCATAATGCCCAAACCAATGTTTTTAGAGAATCTACTAGGAATACATTTAAAGATCACTCCTTAAGTAAATCTTTTCGACATATTCTCTCTTGTACACATTGTGGTCGAAAAGGTCATCTTAGGAAATTTTGTTTTGATCTTAAACGAATTCCTAGAAAATCCCATAGTAAAGTAACCACGATAGCTAATGTTCCTACACCCCAAGATTGTCATTCTTCATTAATTTGGGTTAGGAAATCCGATTTGGTTGCCTTACAAAATAGGATTTTGATTCTCATTTACTTTCACATCCTTCCTCCATTGCTAAATTTAAAGGTTGAATGTGTTAGTGTTTGCATACTTTAGCTTTTGTACTTCATGCTATATTCACATGCTAAATGTATGCTTGTTTAGTCAATTTTCTAGTCATTACTTTATTTGATATCACATGCTAGAAATTATGACTTGTTTATCTTTTTGTATTATATTTTTGTTTGAATTAATTGAAAAATATAAAAAGATTTTTGTTTATCATTTGTGTTTTATTTATTTCATTTTAGCTTAATGAAAAATACAAATGATTTTTGTTTAATCCTTTTGAGTAAATATTTATTTTTGATTAAACATATTAAAAAACTCAAAAAGATTTTATTTTGTGTGTATTTTTGTTTGACACACTTTATGTGGCATATACTTGTGTTTGAATCCCATCTTTTACGCTCCCACGTGGCTAGAACTTTTGGTTTAGATTTTCAATCCTTAAAGTGTTCTTTACCATGCTTTATATGGAGTGGTTGGATTTTGTGTTGTTTAAATGGATTCTATTTCTATATGCCTCTTTTCACACATGCACGAGCTCTTTTGAAATCTTAAAGTCACATGTTATATTTGAGCTTTTTGAGGTGTTCTCCTATCAATCTAGTCATCTACATATCTATGACCTAGGAGGACTAGTGCATGTCAAAATCCGTTGCATGTGAGATTTGTGTGAAAATGAAAACATGATAAATAAATATGCACGGGGAAGGGCTCCGAAAGGACTAAGTGATCCTTTGCGATAGTAAGCCACCGTTTATTGGATCTAAAAGAAATACGTGATCCAAAGGCCTAAAAACAGAATATTTGGCATTAAACAGAAAGCAATTGCCAAGGCCTATGTTTGTTTGATATATTCATTCAAAAATAAAAGAATATATATGCTCATTGAGGGAGAATTGGATGGTATATCAACGGTTTGCACAATGTCCGTTTATCCTAGTTGTCTTTAATGTCATGACTCTATTTGGTTTGTAGAATCATCATCATGCTAGGCTTGTATGCATTGTGTATGTTTGTTCATTGAGTTCAATCTTTATATTGTCACATGAGGTTATATTTAACTGTGATGAAGTTTGCAATCAAATGAGAACTCCGTGAACGTTTCTTAAGTGTTTGGGTCTAAATTTAATTGTTGCTAGTACACACCCCTACACTTTCGTTTCCATATGAAACATTTTTGCCATACGAGTGTGCAAACTTATTGTATTTTATGTCATGTGTGTGTTTATATCTATATATATATGCTCGTGCTCTACTGGTATATCTTTAGTATCTATATATATGATATTTATTTGTCTTTGCCTTGCTTTTATTGCCCATATGCTTTCATGTCTTTTCACTTTAAGCTACCACATGCTGTTTATTAGTTCCTTATCCTTTGCCTATTCCCGAACAAAAAGGGGGAGAATGATGATAGGGGGAGAAATGGTATCTAATCCTATTATTATCGTATCTTAGTTTGGGGGAGATTTATCTTACGAGGAGACGTCTTTCTAAGTAGTTCATGTGTCTTGATAAAGAGGAGAATTAATTTAGGGAGTAATGAATTAATTGCATTTAATTTTTTGATATTCCCTATGCATTTGATAAGTTTGCTTAAGTGTGCAGGAATTATTCTAAAGAGGCATCTTTCTATGGCAAAACGTTTGATCCTTGGGTTGAGTCAAGTTTGGGCGGGTTATGTTTTGAGTCTAGTGAGCTTGACGGCCCTTTAAGATTTTTGTTTTGGTTTTTGTCCCGGAATAGCCAAAGGGGGAGATTTGTAAGGACACAAATTTCCAATTGAGTCCATATATAGTTTTGGTTCAATTCCGGACAAAAATATTTATTCATAGGTTAGTGTTTTATTGTAATACTCTCAAGCCTATGAAGTGTGTGTTGAAGACGTAGTGGCAAAGTATATAAAGCTTCATCAAAATGCCGGTTTGCGTGCCTCGTGTCTACGTCATCATCTAAGGTTCCATGCTCCCAAGGTATGAATGTAATTATATTTCTATAGGAGCTTGGAACAATATTTATTGGGTGTTAGGTTTAATAAAAACCATGTTTTACTTTCAGAATAATTTAATTGAAACTTTAAAATAAAGTACATAAAAGTTTCTGGGGTAAAAATTGTATTTATCAAAAAAAATTGGAAGTCGCTCAAAGTCTCGTTCGAACGAGTTTTTTGTTCGAACCAGGTTTCGTTCGAACGAGTTTGCCAACGAACCTAAACTGGTCAGTCGTTCGAACGAATTTTTCGTTCGAACCAGGTTTCGTTCGAACAAGTTTGCCAACGACCCTAAACTGGTCAGTCGTTCGATATGTCGTTCGAACGAGTTTGTCATTCTAACGAGATATCTAACGAGTTTCTAACGAGCCCAGTCTGGTCGCTCGTTAGAAATCTCGTTCGAACGAGAGTCAAGTTCGTTCGAACGAGATGCCAGGAGGGAACGGTTTTGAGCAGTTTTTGGCAGTTTTCACCCCATTTCCCCACTTGTTTCTTAACTGATTTTTTAAGGCTTTATTAAGGACGGGAATCATTTTTGAAGGGGTATCTTTTTCATACCATACAAACTCCTAGAGAGTGTCTTGATAGAAAATTTGTTTAAGGAAAAAGATCAACTTTTGAGTGTTATTTTTTTAATGAAAAATCCTACACACTCTAGTGTTTACACCCAATAGTTGTTTATCCAAGTTCTATATACATATCTTTACTTGGAGTTTTGGCACCGGTTTATCTCTATCGAATTCAAGAAGAGAAGTTTTGGTTTGCTTCTACATCCATCAAAGAAGAAGACTTTTTGTTGTGATTCTACCCACACGGAGAAAGGCTCCATGCTAGGGTGACGGTGACCATATACAGTCCCATCGGTGGATTCCGAGACCGCGGTGGTGTTCCGAGGTTGTCCGCTAGGAAGAGGTGTCTACGAGAAGAAGCGTCGAGGCTTGAGAGGGATCGAGTCAGTCGTTGTAAGTCTATATGTCTTGTAATTGTAATTCCGTATCTAGTGGACTTATGGCTAGGGCCGTCCGAGGTTGTTTCCCGTCTTGGGTTTTTCCTCGTACATCGCGGCGTAGTGTGACATTGTTTATTTTTATCTTGCACAAAATTTAGAACGCATGCTTTAGGTTTAATTCAAGATAAAATTCGGTTTAATTCTCACACTATATTACAATTGGACTTTAATTTAATATTGGGTAAAATTGTGTAATTCAAGTCACTTGCATTAATTTGGTTTGGCCTATCTTGGTAATATGAACAATCATAATTTAGGCAAATTCTAGGACTTGGATTTAATTGGACTTAATCGGTTTAAGTGAGTATTAATTGTTTTGTTTGTTTCATTAATTCTCACTTTTGTTTTTGAGTTAACTAAAATTTGGAATTTTAGTATTTGTTTTGTTGAACCATCACCTTTATATCGCTTCCGCATCTTTTGAGTTTAAATAAAAAGGAAATTATATTTTAATTAAGAGTATTAAAATCCGGGGATCCAAATTAAGTTTTTACAAAAAGGAAATTACAAGTTTGATTTTAATTGAAGAAAGTTTTAAAATCCGGGGACCCTCACGTTCCAACAACCTTCAACACTCCCCCATAGAAAACGGAAACCCAATCCAAGATCTATGAATTGAGTGAAGAACTCTTATCTTCCTTGAAGCCAAGACCTACTATAATTCCTCCAATTAATCAAACAACCTCCAATTTTAGATCGCAAAATAGTCAATCATATAAAACCAGAAAAATATATGTAACTTTAGTTAGTTTGTGAATTCAATTCACTCAAAAATCCTCACGAAAACATTGATCTCACTCTAGATTTAAAAACTCACAAAACTCTTATAGTATTATGAAATTAATTTTAGCAAGAGAATGAAAGCCTCACAAACACGAAAAACACCTCAGATGAAGTATTTTAGAATGATGGAAAAGGCTCTCTTTGAAATGGTGGGAAAACAACGCTCTTTGTACTAAAAAGTTAGAACTTTACATCGTCGTGCCCATGGTTATATTTGACCATTCACACGGTTCCAACTAATGTGGAAACATATCCATTGGTCGTGCGCACGCCCCCATTTTTTGTATGTGCGCACTTCCTATGCGCAAGCCCTTATTATGTCCACATGTGCATGCCTCGGCATAAAAAGACTTTAAAAACTATTTTTCAAAAATATTTTCTCTCGTAAACAATTTATCCAAACTTCTTCAAAAAACATTGTCAAAATATTTAATATCTCAAATAAAAATTGCAACTCAAAAAAACTTTTCTAAAACATTTTAATGAAAAACTCTCTCAATTTGAAAAACATGAGAGTGTGTATATTTGGCCAAACATTAAATCAAAACTTCCATAAAAGGGTATAGTCTTCAGTATGTATCAACAGAAGACTTCAATGAGCAGCATGTGAGGTCTTCAATGTTCAATTTAAACTCAAGACCATGCCTCACTCAAACAGATCAAGCCGATGTGACTCGATAGATTCAATATTTTAACAACAGACATAGCCGGTCTATATATATTGAAAATATTTACATTTTCAATCTCCCACTTTGGCTATTCTACGGCAATACCCCGAAAACCCAAAATATCTATAGTGAGATAGGAAGGTAGTGTACAAAATTAAATGACGGACTCAATACTTTAAGGTAATCTTTGTATTCATGTAGAATTGCGAGGACATGCAAATAAAGTAATCCTCCCTGCTCGGGAATCCTTCCAGAAAATCAATGATATCAACAAATTTGAATGATGAAATTGAGATAAATAAATCATATATCCCCTCGAGCAAACATATATACAAATAACAACTCACAACAAATTCCACCTATAACTCATACTCAAAGCATATATTAAACAAGCAAGCATATGAAGTCAAATCTCCCTCAAACATAAAACAAATAAACAACGGCATCTCCCCCTATATGTCACACCCAAACATCAATAAATTAAATTATTCTCCCTTTTTGTAAGAACACCAAAGAGGACAAATCTCCAACAAAGAAAAATATACCCCCCCACCCCCATTTATCACGGAATAAGACAAACAAAAGTATATAACATGTGAACATAAGAAAGATGTCATATGTATCAACAAACACACAATCGTGTATCAACAAATAAACTCCCCCTTAATAAATCATGAACGAATAGAGACACAAAATAGATCTATATCATATAAACATATCAAGAAAATATATATATTCATATCACAAACTCATAAATGTCTTCAAACATATAAACACACAATCCATCAAAAAAGTAATCATGAAATAAATCAAGTGAGATGAAAAAATGTGAGCATAGAACAAACAATCAAAGAAAACAACTCATCCTCAAATAAACATATCATTTTAAACAAAAATTTATTTTTGTCACAACAAAAGAAACAAACATCATGAAATAAAATGGGGAACATCACAATAGGGATAAAACTAGTAAAAACATCAAAATAGAATCATGAGAAATAAAGGATCAGAGCAAAAATAAAATTAACTGAGAAAATGAAATAATAGTTCAGAAAACAGAGGACCGTGCACAGGCCTACCTTTTAGTGTCATGCGAACAGGTGTTATGCGCACGCGTACGAATCATAAGCATGTGAATGCAACTAAATAGAAAACTTCCAAAATTTCAAGTTCATGTAAAACACACAAAATCACTTAGAAAACAAAGTCATATCCAATCTTATCACTCCTTTAAAAGTGGTATTCCCCCTAAATCACACAATAGGCAACAAAACTTCTCAATTTTCTCAAAAACTTCCACAAACACATCAATTGTATACAAGACAATGCAGAAATACTCATACCAAACACTACACCAAAAACAGCAATTTGGCACACCTAGATATTAAAAATCTGGCATAGTTTAAAAATGTGTCAAATTCTAGCACGATTTAATGACTATCTGGCATACTTTAAAACAGTGCCAAAATTTGGCACTGTTTAAAAGTGTGCAAAAAACTGAGTACACTTTACTAAAATATAAAAAAACCCTAAAAAAATTAATCCACATATTTTTGTTCTCTCGCCTCTCTCTCTCTCTCTCTCTCTCTATATATATATATATATATATATATATATATATATATATATATCACACACAACTAGACTCCTTCGAGGTGGCTCCCCGCTCAGTAGCCCATGTGGACGTCCGTGCCTAGAAGAAATGGTGGAATGGTCATGGTTCGGAGAAGATAAGGGTGGGGGAGTGGTTGAAACCTAAAGACGTCGCTTTTGACCCCAGGATAGGGATGCGTGGATAGATAGGTGGGTGAAGAGAGTCAGGTCGAACGACTGGGTGGTGGAGAATTTAGTAAACACCGGTGGTCGACCTCTTGGAATCTCTTTTGGACACAACAATGAAGTTATCGTTGTCAATAACAAGTCAGGTTTAATGTATCGGTGTTGCTGGTCACTATTTTATTAAGGTTTGTTAAAATTATTAATGCTATATTTAAGTTACTGGCTTATAGTGTTTGATATAGGATTATATTTTGATGTTTGCTATATTTGATTTTGGTTAGTTTGGGGTTTAATTGGTTAGGTTTAATTTTCTATCAATTTGATTAGGTTTAATTTTTTTATGAACTTTAATTTGGGCATATTGATTAAAGATTTTATTTGGTTAGGTTTCAATCTCTTGGATTTACATGGTTAGTTTCTTTTGGGTTTCAATCCCTACAAATTGAAACTTGTACCTATCATGCCAAGATCAATAGGAAAAAAATAGATTAGATTCCAGAAATGTTATAAATTTGTATAAAAGTTGTTGACTTAATTTTTCTTTTTTTTGGTCAATCAAATCACTAACACACTTTATGCACTTTTGATATTCAGGTTTATCTTGTAAGTTCTGTTACACTTCATGTTGAAGGAAAGGAGTTGCCTGTACCGGTGCACTTGACGCATTTTCTTTGATCGTTAGGTACCACATGATGCCGAATAATTATTTTGATTTACAATGTTGGTTTGATTTTTGATTCCAGATGTTCATGTTGCAAAAGATGTTCGAGATATGTTGATTAAATGATGTGTAGGTGAGTGCACATTTATAATACTTTCTATATGAATGACCCTTACTATATGAATGTTTATCAAGAAATCCCCCGAAGTAGCTTATGGTATTGATTTCTATATGAATGACCGCTACTATATGAGTGTATTAATTGATCTTGACAACCCTACCTAGTTATATCTTTTCATTCGAACACATGTATATGTGTGTGTGTATCTTTTAGTGGAGAGACACTGATTGATTTTAAAAAGTTGTCTTAGATGTGGAAGCAAACATAAAGGATACAGAGAATGAATTTACTGTGGTTTTCCTCGTATGAATTCTTTCTAAATCTGTTTAGAGAACTAGGGAAATAAATTTATTATTTATGTTACAAAATAGAAAATTCTCCAGTTAGTTCATATGAATAATATGAACTGATCTTGACACGATCATCTTTGTTACAGGTGTCACCTACATATGTGATTTTTTTCTCAGTGTTGATGTCGGGCCAGCGCTATCCGACCTACATTGCTCAACATGTCCCTTTTCCTTGTCTGAGAGAAGTTCCCTATTGACACTCCCATAAATATAATTTTGTACATTCTTAGTCCATAATATGAAACATTTATGCATCCCACTTTGATTGCATCCATTTTTACACAAGGATAAAGTTGTCATCGTGTCCTTAATACTGCTTTTTTTACTGCTTTGTTAAAGTCCTACTTTGTTTTCATTTCTAAAGTCCTAGATATTGAGGTTTATTACTTTATTTTTTTAATTGGATCGAGGTTTGTTGATCTATAGAGGTTGCTTTGGACAAAGATGAAAACAAACCTTGAATTTACGGAGAGGATATGTTTACAAACTAAATCAAGGAACAATTTTCTTCATACAGAACAACATAGAGACCGAACGACAAAAGCTTCATATCTATTCCATCTTTGCTACTTCAAATGAAGATTTGCACATATGATTATTACTTTTTCCCCTAATCTAGCCCTCTCATTTTTCTCTATTTGTAAGATAATATTGCTATGTATGTGACATGTACATAATTATGTATACATACTGTAACTGATTATATAATACTCATGGGGGAAATATCAAACTAAACCCCAATATGCCTTAGAGGCATTGATACATGACTAGTTAGGCTTTCATTTCTACAGTTCTCCCTAGGCCTTGTTCTCAATTGTATTGTTACAATGATTCTTTTGTATAGTACTCCTTAGTGCATTTGATTCTTAGCTGCATGTTTTAGAGGGGAAGGTGGAGGGGTCCTTTTCCTTTTAATCTTGGTTTTGCAGAGGGTACGCTATTAAATAAGGGGAACAATTAGCGTTTTGGGGTTGGGTTTTGGGCCGACACGACACGACAAGTGCCTTTTTTATGCGAACACGAGATTACCCGAATAAAAACACGATTAGCATGACTCAATTTTGACACAAACACAAAATGGATTTGTGTCGTTCGGTACAAACATGAGCACTACGTATAACTTCTGAGGGTGTTGTCCCTCCTTCCCCATAAAAAAATTAATAAATTGTTGTTTGCTTATTTCACACACGTCTTCATTGTCACATTTCACAAACTTGGATTTGGGGTTTAATCCTAACCATGTGCACTTCTATTTTGAACCTAATTTCGTTTGGCCTTTCATAATCTTTTCTGATCTTGAAAGATCCTGGGGTTACTGGTCTATAACATTTTTTCAGCAGGTGGTTCTTTGGATAATAACATTCCCATTAATATCACTCCTGGAAGCAGCCTAAAGGTTTGTCAACTGAATAGCTCTGGGTGATGATGCCTATAACTGAAAAAATTTAATGTTGATTGTATCCTTTATATATAATATACAGGCAGTATACAAATATTATCA
This sequence comes from Sambucus nigra, assembly GCA_949130495.1. Classification (NCBI taxonomy): domain Eukaryota; kingdom Viridiplantae; phylum Streptophyta; class Magnoliopsida; order Dipsacales; family Adoxaceae; genus Sambucus; species Sambucus nigra. The sequence continues at coordinate 182,897,403 of OX422208.1, read as the reverse complement.
TAGGGACGGTAACTTAATGCTATAGCACTTTATAATTATCTTTGGGGTCTTTGAACTTTTTATTTCTCAACTCCTAGATATCCACTCACTGAGATGGGTGAATGCATTGTGTACTTTTAGTACAATTGCGTTTACTAGTACAACCATTGGTGTGAATTTATAATGGTATGCTTCAAATACACATATCCATTTGTTTCTTCTTATTTCTACGAGGAGATGAGCGAATTAATCTATTTCTTCGTGAAGGGTTATATCAATTCTCAGTTAAAATTAATTGTTCTTGTAGGGAACAAGATCGATAGAAGCTCAGTTATTTATAGTTTGTAAGGGAGTCAATCTTCTAAAATGTTTAGAGACTTTAATGCTCTTGGGGTGATTGCCTTTTTGTTTGGAGAAGCATTGCTTCCTGAAATACTGGTAAATTATCATCATATGTAACTTGCAGTCTATAAATGTAGTCATATGGTCTTGAAAGTGTTTATTGTAAGTAATACACACATAAGGAAAGAACAATGGAGTTATCAATTAATCTTCTCTAAATTATCAATATAAATGTGAAACATACATGAAATGAGTATCATGAATATCTCAAATAACTTCTTACTCGTAAAATATCCAAACTCACCAAAATATGAACTCATGCACCCAACAATATGCAAAAGACTAAAATAAGTGTCCATTAATAAGATCAAAGAATGATCATTAGCTCAAACCAAAAATACTAGAATATATGAAAAACATAAGATTAAATCCAAAGATCAAAAAATCATGCAAATCATACAAAATCACATAGTCTAGAGTTTAATGTCACTAGAGATCTGCAACATCAAAATTATTAACAAATGTTATGAAAATAAAATATTTTTAAGTCACAATTGAAACATGATAAGAATAGGCTAAGATTCATATGTACTCGTAAGTTCATAAAGATGGAAAACCACAAAATCATCAACAAATTGTATTTTTTTTACATAATCAACAAATTTTTTGTAGGATAATGCAATGCGATCATAAGTTTTTTTGTAAGCTCAACTACATCTACTAACTCCCTCGACAAGTGTTGATAAAATATTTTTTATGACAAAATAAAATAGAAATTTCAATTTTGAAATGCTAAAGCCCTATTACGTTTTTTATGCTAGTTAAACGCCTGAATTGTGGCTCTTTCTAACACATTGTCTTTTTCGTTGATTGTCTTTTCATGCACCTAGTTGACACTTGTTCAATTGGGCCTTATCACGCTAATTGTAGCCCTTATCAACACTTAAAAATTGTTCCATATTCAACTCCAACATAAAATATTCTCACTTTTACCACATATAGACCTTAGAAGTATTTATGAAACTTATACAAGATTTATTTTCACTTTTTAAAAAATTATAAATGTGTATAAGTTGACAAGTGATACCATTTGGGAAAATCGTGATGCGTAAAGTGAGTACAAGCTTTCATGTCATCAAAGTTAAACTAAAGTCAATATTTACTATGATATTTTTAAAAGTTTACTTTGACAAAAAAATTCAACAACTACACCAAGAACAAACCATTTAAGGAACATAAACTGATAGTGAGCTACGGTTCAATTTCTCAAATTTTTTAATTAAATTCCAATTTTATACCCAGTTTTAAACAAGCCGAGAAAATGCAACTAAGTGATTGAAAGCGATAAATCTAGTTAGCATGCAATCCAAAAATCACAAAAGCAATTTCAAGAAAAATTCGCGAAAGTGGAAAAACCTTTTTATTTCACAATTGTGTGTAAACCTCGACTTACATATACATAGAAAAACACAGATGTTTTGACAGACGAATACCATTAGGCCTCGGTTCGTTGTCTTCAGCAAGAGATCCCACGAGAACTTCAAGAATAGCAATGGAGACAGTTTCTCTTCTTCATAAGAATTACTCCAAGATAAGATAATATGTCTATGAGGGGTTCTCAATTTCACAAATATAATATGGGAGGATTGAGTGAATCAAAAGTGTTTTTAGCCTTTAAAATTGCAGACTTAAAGTCCAGTAAGTCTGCAAAAGGCAGAGTTAAAAAGTGTTACAAAATACATAATGAGAGTAGGTCTTTATAGGCAAATATATAATTCAAGGCAACGACATATCATTTGAACGACTTCTCGAGGTCAGTAGAACGACATCAAGATGTCATTAAATGAGGGTTTGAATGACCTAAGAAATTATCAGATGAAAAGCAAAACAGTATGGGTTCGTTTGATCCACATTAGATCGGGGGCTTTAAATAACCCTTTGAACGACATGTGCATGTCGTTTGAACGACTGTCGGTGAAAATTAATTTTACTTAAATGCCAGCCTTATTTTTGATAAAATAAAAAAAGTTAATAAATTAAATATAATATCTCACAAATATAAATGCGAATATTAAGAACTCCAAATAAAAATAATACCATTAACATAATGGAGTAGTGGAGACCGATTGAAGTTGAACGTGATGCACGTTGAAGATGATGGGTGCATGATGATGAGTACGTTATCAATTATTCGGATAGTGGACGTCGTGGATGATCCCGTTTAGATGTGATGATGTATCGTCGTATAACATATCATATGTTATCTAGGATGACTCCGACAATTCCTAGATTATAGCGGAAAATCATAAGATTATGTCTTCACAAATCTCCCCCATGTCTATGTCGGTACATACATAAAAATATCTGAATTATGCAATAAAAAAATCCCTAAGACATACAATCTAATATCCCCAAAAATCCTCAAATGAAAATATCAAAATACATGTCTTGAAATCTTACAAAATCTTCGAATCTCCAAAGTTTCTTTGTGATCATCAGGGTGTGCCAAATATATGATCTTCAAATTGTACCTACACACATGAGACAAGAAACAAATACCTGTAATGCGAAAAAGTTTGAAAGAAAAAGTTTGAAATAAAATGATAAGCATAAATGATAAATTAAAAAGCATAAAATAAAATCATTACATAATCAAACTTTTCCACTCCCCTATAATTTGTTCTCCCCCTTTTTATGATGTCTCAAATAGACAAGAAAAGAAAAATAAACAATAAGTACGGAGTGCGTCATAAATAAATAAACTTCTTTTTCTGAATTTTTGAAAAATTTTCTCACAAAATAATAGACAATAAAAATCACACTGTGAATTTTCACTAAGATAACCAAGTCGACGAAAGCATAAGTATAGGGGTGTGAAAAAATTCGATAGGAAAATAAACTCCAACATTCATAATTATATGTGCACGATGAATTTTAAATAATCCTAACGAATGAACTCAAAATCATCCTTAGGTGTAAAAAGGTGAATTTATATGAAATTGACTCAATCTAATCGACAAACCAAAGTCTAAAATGATTTTCAAACCAATAACGTCTAAAACTATGTAATGCTTTTTCGAGACTTTATCAAGACGTGCAAACCCCTTGATTTCCAATCAAACTCCCTCATAAATAATAATTGATAAATTTTCTTTATAAGAGATTTCCTGTTGGCCCCATTTTGGCATATTATTCTTTTTATTGCCTTCATTTTTTATTGGGCTCTTTTCAAACGGTGGATTTCACGACGAGTTCACATGCCTCTCGTATCCCTTTCCCGTGTCCACTTATTATTTTTTAATATTAATTAAACTCTCACGGGAAACAGTTCTTACATGAACTACTTTCATTAACTCGTTTTATCGCATTTGGTTCATTTTAAAATGGGATTGAGATGAAAACATCTTGACCAACATGTGATAGACAAGTATAAAAATTAAATAAATACATGTATGTGTGCATCAAAGGATACAACGAGTCAAACAACTATAAAGTAATCACTAATTACATCTCAATGACTCCAAACATTACAAAGCACATGGATGAAATGAAGTTGTGTCTCAAAACACTGCCAAATAATCACGTAGATAATAGAATGATGTGGTGACTTGGCCATCCAAAATGTCCATCCATAAAAGGGTAAACAAATTACAAAAATCTTTTTGTGTATTCAAAAATTTTATAAAAACAAAATCTTTTTGTCTTTTTCATTTTTTATTTTTCATTTTTCATTTTTAATTTTTCTTAAAAATCGAAAATATTTTTGCATTTTTCTTTTTTCTTAAAAACCAAAAATCTGTTTGTATTTTTCAATTTTTTAAAAAAAATAAAAAAAAATTTGGATTTTTCTAAAATATGAAAAAGGAAAAAATAATACAGATGATACAGTCTAGAAATAGGAACTAAGAATATGCACGTGAAAAAACATCATATAATAGACAGAGTAACCAACCCTCAGTCAACTACGTAGATACCTAAAGACCTCCTAAGACTCTCGAATCTAAGGGCATCTAAAGGTTTTGTGAAGATGTCGATTAACTAGCGGTCGGTGGTCACAAATCTCAAGGATACGACCCTCTCCTCTACTAGGTCTCGGATAAAATGCTCGCATATCCAAATGTGTTTGGTACGCAAATGTTGGACTGGATTGCAGGATATGTGTATCGCGCTCGTGTTATCACATGAATATTCATGGTGTCTTGTGATATCCCATAATCCTCCAGCATCTCTTTCATCCACAAGAGTTGCATGCAGCAACTTTCGGCGGCGATGTACTCTGCCTCCACAGTGGACAAAGAGATGGAATTTTGATTCTTTCTTATCCACGAGACAAAAGTAGCACCAAAATAAAAACACCCACCTGAAGTGATCCTATATCCAAGTGCATTCCCGGCCCAATCGTCATCCGAATAGGCGAATAAACAGTCGTCGGTATCAAAGGAATACCAAATGTCGAATGAGAGAGTTCCACTAACGTATTTGATAATACACTTAAGAGCGTGTAAGTGTGACTCTTTGAGGGATGCTTGATATTGTGCATAGACTCCAACACTAACGGCTATATCGGGACGATTGGCAGTCAAGTAGAGAAGACTACTAATCATACTATGATATAAGGTTTGCACTCTTGCCTGAAGTGACCTTGCTAAGCTTCGTCAAGGTACTCAAGGTGGTGCGTGAATGCTTAGCGAAGTTTAACCCAAAAATTTTCATGAGGTATCCTGCATACTTGGATTGGTAAATGAACATCGCATCCTCTATTTGATGAAACTGGAGACTAAGGAATAATGTAAGCTCACCAACCATGCTCATGTCGAACTCACTCTTCATCTCCTACTCAAAGTCATGAGCTTGGCAGGAGCACATGGATTCAAAGACTATGTCATCCACATAGACCTGGGCAACCAAAATAGAACCTTCTCCTCTCCTAAAAAATAACTTCTTATCTACTCCCCCTCTCTTGAAGCCACAGACTAGGAGATAAGAAGTGAACCTCTTGTGCCAAGAATGGGGTGCTTGCTTCAAACCATATAGGGCTTTCCTCAGATAATAGACGTGTCCGGGGTGATTAGGATCTTCAAACCCTTTCAGTTGTTCCACGTAAACCTCCTTTTATCGAATGTCATTCAGAAAGGCACTCTTGACATCCATATGATATAACTTGAAGGGAAGATGGCATGCGATGGTGAGTAGTAGGTGGACGGACTCAAGCCTCGCAACAGGAGTAAATATCTCCTCAAATTCTACACCATTGATCTGTGTATAGCCCTGAGTGACCAACCTAGCCTTATTACATATAATGGTACCATTATTATCCATCTTATTTTTGTAGATCCACTTAGTAGCAATCACATTCTTCTCACTAGGTCAGGGTACAAGTTCCCAGACATCATTCTTTCTAAACTGAAGCAACTCTTCCTACATAGCGGATATCCAGAGTTCATCTTTTAGTGCTTCTTTGACATTCTTGAGCTTGACTTTGGAAGTGTAGCACAGAAAACTAACAACATTTTCTAGCCGAGCACGAGTCTTAACCCCTAAGGTGGGATCTCTTAAAATAGTGGAAGGGTCATGACTCTTGAGAACCCAAGAAGGTTCGTCCCCTGAGTCAGGAGTAGGGTCCACCCTAGGTGTGTGAGGAACAATGGGATCATTACTATGGGGTGAATAATTCTCACACAATCGGTCATGATCAACATACGTCGGTGACTCGTCATCTCTAACAATGACGTTTATTGACTCTATAACCTTAGATCCTCTCAGGTTAAAAATTCGATATTCTCTGCTCGTCGATGAATATCCTAAAAAAATTCCCCCATCGCTCCAGGAGTAGAACTTTCTTAATTGCTCCCTATCCGTCAAGATGTAGCATTTACTCCCAAAGATACGGAAATATGAAAGGCTAGGCTTCTTCCCTATCCACAATTCATATGGCATCTGAAGTGTGTGTGTACGAAAATATACCCTATTCACCGTGTGTCATGCGGTAGACACCGCCTCTACCTAAAACCTCCTAGAAACTTTACGACCTCGAAGCATAAATCTAGCCATCTCCTGAATCATCTGGTTCTTCCTCTCAACAATCCCATTTTGCTGAGGAGTTTTCACGGTCAAAAATTCATGTTTAATTTCGAGGCTATCACAGTAATGATCCACCTTTTCTTCTTTAAATTTTATATCGTTGTCATTTCGCATTCTGTTGATAGTGGCACCGTATTAATTATGCAGGACACGACACTTGTTCATAATAAACTCTACAACAATGGATTTCCCTCTCGAGAAACCAACTATCAAATAACAAGAGAAATCATCTACTATCACGAGGATATACCTCTTACCACCAAGACTCTTAGTGCGAGTAGGACCCATAACATCCATGTGAATCAACTCAAGCACGCATGAAGTGGTAATGGAATTAAACTTTTGATACGGATTATAGACTAGTTTTCCCTGCTGGAAAGGACCACAAACCGTGGAAGTTGGATTCCCAAATGACATCAAGCCTTGTACTAAATCTTTCCTAGCTAAACGCTCCAAATTTCTAAAATTATCGTGACCTAGACGTTAATCCCACAGATCCATAGAAGAGATCGCGGCGCTGTTGCACACAAATGAGGACTTGGTCACAATCCCATAACGGGTATCTTCTATCCTCACCCCTTGCAATACAAGTTTACTGTAGGACCCTTTTTCTATGCGAAAGGTGTTTTAAAGATGACAAATAATTTTCTTTTTATGAAAAAACTTTTTCCAATTTTTAATTCGCACCAAGTCGTGAACCAATTTAACTTAACCAAATTTTGTCTTGATTAATCCTAAACATTCATCTAATGATCAAAGAAAGTAAAATAAAGTAAAGAATACTGACAACGTCGAATGTACGAGGAAACCATTAAGGTAAAAAACCTCGCACTGCCCAAGCCAGAAAATCACTATGATGTGGAACTACATGGAATAGACACAAGTCTTACTCAACGAATCGATCCCAACGAGACTTGACGCTCTTCTAATCTTCAACCACTCCTCCAAAGTGCCCGCGCAGAAAGTCCTTCCACGATGCTCGTCCACAACACACGCGTTCACGTATGTCTCGATGTCCACCGATATGGATTTATGTCATCTACGATGTTGAACACAAACTCCTTCACTTCTTCACTACAAAACCCAATGTTCAAGTGTAATACAAACTCTTCTTCACGCAAACAAAGATCACTATAGCATATAGTAATGAAAACTCGGATCTTTGAAACTCTAAGGATGTTTTAGACTTAGAATACCTTAGAAAACTTTGTGCAGCAAACGTACTGGTTCGTAAACTATTTTTCAAACTACACGCCTTTTAAAACTCTAAGAAAACACGCCTTAAATAATATTTTTTAAGTCTGCATCTCGCTCGAACGACAAAGACATGTTGCTCGAACGACTACTATGGTCGTTTGAACGACTAACAAGTGTGTTTGATTTTAACACAACTCTAAACCATCTTTATCTCAGAATGAACGAAGTGTAAACATTTTCAAACTCTTTTAAAAATAATTTTAAATTATTTCTTTAATAAAATAACATCGTTAAACATTTTAAAATAAATTCTGAGTCCCATTAAAATTACGCATTCATACCTGAGTGATCTCGGAATGCAATTAAACTTGAAGATGAAATTTGAAACTGGCATGATAAATCCTTGAAGCTTTGTCGCAACGTCTTCAATAAACTTCAATACGTCATAGTCTTTGTGGGATTATGACAATAAAAATACGACCTATGTCTCAAACGTGTTTTATTCCGGGAATAAGTCAAATAAACTAACAACGGACTCAATTGGAAATTTTGTCCTCACATTTATCGGCTTAATCATAAACGTGACACTCATTCCGATTAAATTTTACAGCAAAGTCTGCGTCGCACAGCTGGCTAATGCTAAGAAGGTTTTCTTTCAAACCTTTGACGTACAAAACATTATCTATCTTAGGAAAATCAAGTATCTCTATTGTACCTCATCCAATAATGCTAGATTTACTCCCATCTCCAAAGGTGACTTTACCGTCCTTGTGATCCTCATGGCTGGTAAAAAATGAGACGTCACCATTCATATGCCTGGATTAACCACTGTCAAAATACCACTAGGAGGTATTATGAGCCTTAAGAGCAACATGGAAAATAAGGTCTTTCTCTTCATGCTTAAACACCCAAGTAGTGGTGACTTTTTATTTACCCTTGTGATTGTTGGGTCTAATTGGGATATTAGAAGTATCCACTAACGGTAAAGACATCCGTTGGAACACTTCCATCAAACTATGAGAAGTGGCAACTAGACACTCAACCTTCTCTTTAAGACTAGCTAAATTTCTAAAGTGGTGCGATGGATTATGTGTATGTCGAGTCCGACCCAAACTATATCAAAACTCCCTAAGGTGGCCTTTTATCTTGGAATAAGTGCATAAATAAACAGTCTTAAGCCGACGTTGGTTTGATTTTCTTGGTCGAACTTTCCTTTGAGGTTTTGGTTGAGAGACATAAGGATTCATAATGAATTCATGAATTGGTTTCGGTGCGACATGTGATGTGGAAGCATCGTCGAAACCTACTCCCTGCCTCTCACCAAACCATAACGTGGGGCTGAGGATCATCTTTCCTATCTTTTCAGGTATGTCCTCAATCTTTACCTTGACCTCCCAAGCTCTCTCAAGATCATGAGTGAGTTGGGATGCAAGGGCTTCAAGTTTCTTCTGAGTCTCCGCGGATGCAAGGAGCTCACTCGTAAGACTAGACACTTATCTGGTCAAGTCCCTTTTCCCTTTCTCAAAACTACTCTCTCTCCCTAAAATCTCTATCTAAAAACTCTTTTTCTCTCTCTTTCTCTCTCTCTATCAAACACATTCTAATGGAGGACTCTATCTCTCTCTCGTCTCTCATAAATCCTTATATAGCATAGTGATCCTAGTTGATAATCCTTTGTTTTGCTTTTTCATTTTTAAGGACTCATTGTATAACTCGGTGTAGGCACGTTATAGATCACACTCGCTCTCACTTGTATCATCCTCACCCTCACTCATATCATTTTCGCAGTCGATGTGTCCTTGTGAATCAGCTTCCTCATCATTATGAGGTGAACTAGAAGTGCTCACATTACTAGCCATGAATGAGGTGAAGTTACATTCACGAGGCAATTCTTCTCCTAAATCCATCGACTCGACCTCTCTCTCGTCACTAAGCGTGGTATTTAAGGCATCTTTTCCCATGCCTTAACGTTTTAACCTAGTTGGGAATTCATATGCTTGGTGACCTCTCCCATCACACTCGTAACACCTCTCTTCCTCTCTCTTTGTGGCGTCCTTTTTTATCTTTTACAAATTTCTTCCCATTTTTTTTTTCTCAAAACTCTTTTTATCTTTAAAATTTCCATTACTTTGTAGTTTGAGAAATTTCTTAAAATTTTTAGCAAAGTCATCTAAATCAAAGTCGTACTCAAAATCGGGCGACACTTCCTCTCTCTCTTTCAATGACTCATCTCTCTTCCTAGACGACTCCTCACTCTTTTTAGACTGGGCCTTAGGTGTGATCTCTTTTTATTTAGGTTTAATTATTTTAGGAAACATGTCGATTTCGTAAGTCTGAAGGTCTCCTACAAGCTCTTCTAACATAAGAGAAACTAACATTCTAAAAGAATAATCACAGTGACTTTCAGGATAAAACGGGCAGGCAACGAGCTTAATATCTTTTTAACTACTCTTATGTCAAGAATTTTTTCACCAAGATTAAAGCTAGTATTAACAATATCTGATATACATGCATAAAACTCATCAAAACTTTCAAATTCAAGCATGGTTATAGTTTCAAACTGAGTAGCTAAATTTTGCAGTTTAGATTCCTTAACGGCATTTGTGCCCTCATGTGTAACCTACACGATATCCCATGCCTCTTTTGACATGGTACATGTCATGATATGTCGAAACTCGTCAGGAGATATGGCTACAGAAATTGTACTAAGGCCGAGTAAATTATAAGTGCTCCATTTAAATTCATCCTCAGTCCAGTTAGACACAGGTTTAAGATTTATCACATTATCTACGGTGACAGTGGGAGGAGTCCACCCTCTTTCACAAATTAACCAGCCATGTTTATCAATAGCCTTTAAAGTTGATATTATGCGGTCTTTCCATTAAGCATAGTTTTTACCATCAAAAACTGGCATTTGATTATATAAGTTATCCATTGAACGTAGCTTTTGTAAAAATCTATTTTTTCAAAAAATTGATATCCAGAAAATTTTTACAGAAACATTACACGGTAGAATTGTGTAAATGGCTCTGATACCAATTTGAGAGTGCGCTATGGTTCAATGTCTCAACTTATGTAATTAAATTTTAATTTTATACCCAGATTTAAATAAGCCTAGAACATGCAACAAAGTAATTGAAAGCGACACAGTATATCTAGGATGCAATCCAACAATCACAAAAGCAATTTCAGGAAAAAAAATCCCTGAAAGGGGAAAAACCTTTTTATTTCACTATTGTATGTAAACCTCGACTTAGATATACATAGAGAAATACAGACATTTTGACAGATAAATACCCGCAAACCTCGATTCGTTGTTTTTAGCGAAAGCTCCAATCACTACACCAAATCCTGCGAATGGTCACGCCCAGTGGGTCGCGGACTTGGGTCGTGATCAGCTAGTCGCGGACTTTGGCCGTGACCCACTTAATATTTGGCATGACCATATTTATTACCACACTAAATTATCCATGCTCTGGAAGTGGTCACTGACTAAATCCCTGACCACAATGGGTCACAGACTTAGACCGTGACCTGGGCGTGACCAGCTTGGCGCCAAATTTTGCTCCAAAATTCCCTCCAAACTGGTCGCGGACGGGTCATGGACTTGGGCCGTGACCAAAGACATGACAAAGCAGAAAACACAGACATTGAGGGTCACGGCTGGAGGCCGTGACCATTTCTTGGTATGGGTCACGGCTATGGGTCGTGACCATACCTCATTCAAGCAGCAGGGAGGGTCGCGTATGGTGGGTCACGGCTCTTGGCCGTGACCAGGTGCAAGCCAAACTCATTTATTGGTCGCGCGCATGGGGGTCAGGGCTCTAGGCCGTGACCAGAGTCAGGTATTAAAAAAAACCGTTGCTTTGTCATTTCGTTGCTGTGATTTTTTAGGCTGTCTCGTGCGATTTCGTGGGGATTTATGTTCGATTTGCAAGGGCTCTTGCTATTTCGTGTGGATTTAAGTTGAATTTGTGCGATTTCAGTTGGTTTTCATTTGGATTAACCCCTGGTATGTATTGATTCATTTTGATTTCTGTTGGATTTCGTGATTTGCCCTAATTTATGTGTATGTATGTGTAGATTTATGTTTATATGTGTGTGTATGTATAGATTTATGTGTATATGTATGTTTATGTGTGTAACTATGAACAAATAAATTGTTTTTTTATTAATAAACCCTATATTGTATGTGTGTGTATGTATAGATTATATGTGTGTGTATGTATATATTGTTATGTGTGTGTATGTATAGATTTATAGCAAAAAAAATATTAGGGTTTAGTAAACCCTAAAAAGTATGTGTGTGTATGTATAGATTATGTCAATAAATCGTAGATTGTATGTGCGTGTACGTATAAATTATGCCAATAAACCCTAGATTGTATTTTTTTGACAAAATATAATTAAATGGATTTTCAATGAGTAAAAAAATTTATATCCACCTTGTCGTGATTTTATTGGGGGTTATATGTGTGCCACCATATTATATTAGGGGTTATATGCATGTCGTGATTTTTTGTACTACAATAGGTGTGTAAGTACTACAATATGTGTTATAAATAATTATGGCGGGTTGTTGTTGGGATTTCACATATACTTTTAAACTCTCATAACTTTCAAACCTAAACCTTAATAGCAGGACTCGTATTCATGCCCTCGTATACTTTTCTCAGGAAAAATGAGGCACGGTGATAATTATTGTTAACAAGAGTGGGAGAGGTTGCAATTAGACCGCACACATAACTCTTTTATTAGCGTGCATCATATAGAGGGTACTCCTATTTATAGGTACGAAAATAAAAAGATCGAATAATTTAACTACCTTGTAAATCGTGGATTTGATATCCACCAAGATTACTTGTTCGATCGTATTCTATTTTCTCTACCAGAAAACTGGGATGACGTTATACAAAATATATTTCACACACATAATCCCGACATAGCCCTGACCTTGGTTACGTTGTTGGAGAAGGCGGAAAAAAAATCCACCCATTATGGATACAACTGCGTACAAAGTGCATTGACATAGACTGTGATGTCTCGGGCCACATGCACGTAAAATTGAATCTTGCCAACAAGTTGAGAAATAGGGGATTCCGAGTTCATGTCACTGACATCTACACATCAATCATAGATACCCTTCCTTCTAGTTGGCCACGTGCAAAAATTCATAGGTTCTTAAAAACTAATACTGAATGGATGGAGATCAGACACATTGAACTTATTCTAAAGTCTTACTTTGAAAAGGTATCTATCTATCTATATATATATATATATAACTAATTAAGCTTGATTAATTAGTTATAATTTCATATTACTATAATTATTTAGTCACTTATATTTTTTAATTTTTGTAGATAATGTTGAGAGGAAACAACCCAAGGGTACCAAATGCCGAGGTGACACCACAACGAGGTTCACCGTCTCGTGCAGAACCCGGATTCTCAACACCAATGGCTAAGAAATTCACAACTCAACCAATGGTTCACTCCTCACCAAGTCCAACTCCAAGTGCTCCTACGCCCAATCTAGCACTCCCGTTGCTTTAACGCCCCCATCCAACACTCATGATGCCTCCCGCTCAAATGAAAATAAGCCTATTGGCTTCTCCCTTCTCGATAATAACCCGACAGGAATGACGGCATATATGCATCTGCATATATGCAAACATATATGCATCAGCATATATGCATTCTCTATGGATTGGTTTACATATTGAAAGAAAGCAGATCGAGGTTTACATATTGCCTACTTGGATTGGTTTTCATTTATTTTTCAATTTTACATTTTGTATTCGTGGAATGATGTTATCAAATTGTTGTTGATGACTCATTTCACACTATTCAGGTAATTCCTATTGAGGTAATTCTTATTGAGGTCTCTGTATTCACTACACCAAAATGACAAAATTGTCACCTTTCAGCCGGCCACCCTTGTCAAGGTCATTGACTGTGATAAAAAACACGCGTTTTGTGTCATGGTCATTGACCTTGACACGACCATGACAAAGAATTATCACGGTCATTGACCGTGACAAGTCCGTGACAAATTTACTTGTCGCGGTCATTGACCGTGACAATTCTTTAAATAATTGTCACGGTCAAGGACCTTGACATGATCATGACAACTTCTGCAGCAAAAATTCTTTTTTCCCTCCCGTTGTTCCCTCCCTCTCTCTCTACGTTGCTCTCTCTCTCTCTCTCTCTCTCTCTCTACTTTCAGGTTTATTTCTCTCTCTCTCTTCCATTTATATATATGTTTGTGTGTATATATGTGTGTGTGTGTGTATATATGTGCGTGTGTGTGTGTGCGTGCGTGCGTGGGGGGTGGGGCACGAGGGCTGTTGCGTGTGTGTGTGTATATATGTGTGGTGGGTGGGGGTGTGGAGGGAGGTGGGGCAGGGTTGGGGGGCTATTGTGTGTGTGTGTGTGTGTAAGTGGTGTGGGGTGGTAGGGGTGGGGGTGAGGGTGTGTGTGTATGTGATGAGTGGGGGGTGGGGGTGAGGGTGTGTGTGTATTTGAATTAACCCATTAATTTGTATTTTTGTATTTGAATTAACCCATGAATTTATTTTTGTATTTGAATTAACCCATGAATTTGTCAAACAAATTGACAAATTCACGAGTTATTTATTTTTGTATTTGTATATATATGGGTTCTTGAATTTTTTGCACTTTTGTTGAAACTAACTCGTAAATATATGTTTGTGTATGTTTGTTAGGTGTATATGATGTTTATATATTGGAAATAACCCATGAATTTGTCAATTTGTTTGTGTGTGTGTGGGGGGGGGGGGGGGGGGGAGGGGGTAAGTCAAGGTACCATTGTAATTCTCTTAATATCGTGTTTTGATGATTCTATGAGATAATATATATTGTTTCAAGGTTAACTCATTGTAGATAAAAACATTCACATAGTAAAATTAAATTGAATCCATCCATAGATTCTATAATTACATCCACTAAAATATAATTAATAAATGAAACAGTTTTAAATGAAAGTAAATTAATAATTAGTGCCCATTTCATATGAAAGTAGGATTGCCCCTCAATATAAATTAGTAAATTAATAATTCTATACGTTAATTGTTAGTTTAATTGATGAAATGAATTAATTGAGTAGATGAATTAGAAGGAGTACGGGATACACATTTGTTGTTGACATTGTTGTTCGATTATTTTAGTTAGTAAATGTTTGGTTGGTTAGTTTTAAAAGTGGCATGACCACTGGATTATTGTCCATATGGGGGTGGGATTTTTCAACTTTTTTTGAAAATTACTTTGTATATCGAATAATATATATATAGTATGATAATTAAATGAAACATACTTGAAATTAAATATAGTGCGCATAGATACTAGCCTTCTAGTTCTTATGCGTACGCATTCAATAGCCCTTAGACCCGTTCGAGAGTCATTACCCCTGTAATGAGATCTATCGAATTGTCCCGTTTGGACAGTCTGAGACTGTATAATTTCTGTATAATATTCTTATTGGCTTAAAGTTGTTACTTTTAGAGGAAGTTCTGCAGTCGTATCTTAATGTTCTCTGGGTACATACTAGATTAACAAGTGTGACTGTTATTTCAATTGATCAATTGAAATAACACTCACACCTGCCAATCTACGTCGTGTACTTGGAGAACTACGGGGATATGCTGTCGAATTTTTTTCAAATCGTAACAATTTTCATGAGCTGTTAAGTATATTACAGAAAAATGCGGTCTTGAATGAGATAGGACCACTCACCCTTTAATAGGATAATTAAATTATGGGATAATTAAATAAAACATACTATAAATCTAAGTTTTGTTTACCTTTAATAGGTGTTTAGTTATGGTAGCTGTGATGGGATATCCGAAATACAAAGAGTGGATGGGTGAGACTAATAGAATGGGGGATGTGTTTCGCAGAGGTGTTAACGAATTTGTGAAATATGCAAAGAGATGTCATAATGATGAAGAGTTTCCGTGTCCGTGTGCTAGGTGTAAGAATGGTAAGGTGTTTGAGTGAGAAACAGTTGAACTACATTTGTTAAGATCGGGTATGCAAGATAGTTATCGATTTTGGAGTTTTCACGGTGAATTGAAAGTTCCTTTTGTCCCCGACCAACCTTCACAACAACCTTCAACAAGTAGAATAGACGTAGATCATAATATGTTAGAGGATTTAGTTGATGATGCGTACGAAGTTTATGAAGCAGAGGAGAATGAGATTACTGATGATGTAGAAGATTCAAGTGCTCGTGAAGATAACACGATAAGACTTGACGATGACTACCAAAGTTTAAAATTTAAGGCGACCCAGCCGTTATACTCTGGCTGTGAGAAAGATCAAATAACTTTACATGCCATGGTTGGTTTGCACAGTTTGAAGGCGCAGTACGGTTTGTCTGGCAATGGCGTGACGTGAATTCTGAAATGGGTGAAGGGCTTATTACCCAAGGTGAATACACTTCCAAATAGCTATCCTGTTATGAAGAACAGTTTGAAAGGTTTGGGAATGAAGTATAAATCAATTCATGCTTGTATGTATGACTGCATACTATACCGAAAGGAGTATGAAAATCTCGATCGTTGTCCGGTATGCGATGAACCTAGATATATCCAATCTACTAGTAAGGAAGGCACAAGCTCAAAAGTGCCTCAAAAAGTATTGAAATATTTTCCCGTTGGGCCTAGATTAAAGCGATTTTTCACAGTACCATGGATTGCAGAGGCAATGACTTAGCATGCTAGGGCAGAAGCAGGGGGTAATATCATGCGTCATCCTATTGATTCTACTGCCTGGCGGAGGATGAATTTTAAGTATCCCGATTTTGCTCGAGAACAACGCAACATTCGTTTGGCTATATCAACAGATGGTTTCAATCCATTTGGAAATCTAAGCACCAATCAGAGTGTATGGCCAGTGATCCTATCCCCACTCGACCTCCCTCCTTCACAGTGTATGAGACCTGAATTTTCGATGATGGCTTTGTTGATACCTGGGCCAAAGGCACCAAGTGATGACATTGACGTCTACCTGGCTCCTTTGGTAGAAGAATTAAATGAGTTGTGGGAAGAGGGTGTGTAATCATTTGACTCTTTTAGAAAAGAAGATTTTACGCTGAAAGCTATGTTGATATGGGCAATTCATGATTTTCCAACTTATGGGACATTATCCGGTTGTGTAGTACATGGTTATTTGGGGTGTCCTATTTATGGAGAGGATACTGAATCTCTTCATCTATGCTCTAGCTTAAAAAATGTATACCATCGCCACAGGAGGTTTTTACCCCCAGCTCATAGTTTCAGATCTGAGAAAGGTTCCAATTTTTTATTGGGCGGAGTTGAACAAAGGCTAACGCCGAGACAACTTTCGGGTTCAGAAATTGAAAGTAAATCTTCTGAATGTGGCCCTAATATGCCACGTAAGAAACCCAAATTTAAGAGCATAAGAAGACCCCAACTGGGAATGAAACTGAGATAAGAAAGGCATGGTCTCGGAGGTCAATTTTATTTGACTTGCCTTATTAGAAGAATAACCCGGTACGCCATGTATTGGATGTGATGCATGCAGAGAAGAACTTCGCTGAACATATTGTGGGTACTTGCCTTGGGGGGAGTCATTCGAAGGATGGAGAAGATGCACGAAAAGACCTTAAATCGTTAAAACTTAAGTCACAACTATGGTTGAAAGAAGATAGTAGGGGAAGGACAATAATTCCCCCTGGTGCGTTTACTTTGACGAGTGGGGAAAGGAAGGTGCTTCTAGACACAATATATAATTTGAAGGACCCATCTACTTTTTCGTCCAACTTGCAAAGGATTGTGAATTATGCTACTCATGATTTACATAAGTGTAAGTCCCACGATTGGCATGTGATCATGCAATTGGTTCCTCTATTGTTTAAGCACTGTTTCTCCAAGCACAAGGATTTGCGTAGGGCTATTATGCAAATTAGTATTACCTTCTCCCTCTTGTGTGAGAAGGTAGTGAATCGAGAACACATAGTGGACGCAAAATTGGCTGTGATCGAAGCGATTTGTGTATTGGAGAAGTACTTCCCCCAGCATTCTTTGACATAAGTGTTCACTTATTGGTACACCTATGTGACGAGGCACTTCTTTGTGGTCCAGTTAGATATCGGTGGATGTATCCATTTGAAAGATTGATTAAAGTTTTTAAAGATTACGACAAGAATACGCGATACATTGCAGGATCAATTGCAGAGGAATACATCATTGTGGAGTCATCAATATATACTCAGGAATATATGCCTGACTCGACCAGCGTTGATGACACTGATGAATTCGTCGATGATGGTGGTCATGTGATGGGAAAACGAGTGAAATTAACGAGTTTAGAACATGAACAAGTAGCTCGTTATCTATTTGACACACATGAAGATGTCGAAGAAAGGAAAAAGTAAGTTTCGATTATTATAATGTTTAACATTATTTTAGATTATTTTATACATGATTAATTTTGTAATATGCAGAAAATATGAAGCCTGTGAGAACAATAAAAGACGAAAAATAATGGTACAATCAAACAGCAAATTTAGGATGTGGTTGACACAAGAGGTAATTATAATGAAAACAGTCGTTATATAACGTTACATTACACTCAAATTTTACCACTAATATAATTAATTTATCTATATTCTCAGCTCCTAAAGATGGGTGATGGGACATCAAGGCTTGCTCGTCTAGCCAATGGACTCTTGTTCGTGGTACAAGAGTACAAAAAGTATCGATTGAACGGTTACATTTTCGACACTAAAGTGTACGAAGAAAGTACAAATGTACAGAACTCGGGAATTTCATACAAAGCTCTTACTATCTTTCGAGCGAGCGCAAAAGATAAAAACCTCGTTAAAGCTGAAATGACTTACTATGGTGTAATCCAAAATATATTTGAATTGGATTATATAAGCTTCAAAGAGGTTGTATTTTACTGTGACTGGGTAAGATTTGAGGATAAAAATGCTTTTAAATTTGATCCTGTCAGCAATTTGATCATGGTTAACTTGTCCAAGTTGAAGAGCAACGACCACGTGAGCGATGAGCCGTTTGTTTGTGCATTTCAAAAGGTTAAGCAAGTGTTTTATTCGGAGTATATTAACAACGAGCCGTGGTCAATTGTCCAACACGCTCCAAGGCGTCTAAATAGTAGTGTGGATGACTTGGCTACTCCTACCGAATATCAATCCATTTTTTATGATAACCCGAATTTGAAAAAAAAATCAATTTGTAATAAATATTTCAATTTGTACCGAAACATCCATTTTTAATGCTTTTAATTGATTTACACTTTATCATTTTCACTCTTGTGTAGTGTGCGTGTGTGGAGAGGAGATTAATACATAAATATTCCAACTACATCTAAGTTTTGTTTATACTAATCCATGAATATACGCTTCTTACCTTTAATGGGTGATTAGTACATAGTTATTTGGGGTGTCCTATTTGTGGAGAGGAGACCGAATCTCTTCGTCTATCCGAACACTAAGAAATGCCATAATGTTATGTAGTTATGCTCTGCAAATTCCTCCCAGCCGTTATGTAGCCAAACATCACCAGTTGAAGTTGTCAATTTCACTTTCCATACCCCACTACTTGGAACCTCTAGTAAAACATGGGAGACCATTGAAAGGTGGAATTGACAACTTCAACTGCTGATTTTTGGCTACACAACGGTTGGAAGGAATTTGCAGCGCATAACTCCATAGGATTATAGCATTTCTTAGTGTTCAGATATGAAGGGAATTATATTTGACACGATTGCCTGGGGTACATTAGTTGGAAGGAGGTGTCATATGAGCTCAAGTTAGCTGTTTGGGTGACACTACAGGTAATGTATTTATATTTATATGTTAATTTCGATTTCAATTTCGATTTATATTTATCTATATTTGCGAAGCGGATACTAATTTTACTTTATTTTATTTCAGGGGACAGGAGTGGCCCTGAGGGTAGGCCACATATGCTTGATACTTATGTGGCTATTCGGACGAGAAGGGAAGGATAAGGAGGTGTCCCCGAGCGTCGCGGTACAAAATCTCTTTTCCAGCTAAATACTTTGTAGATTTGAGATAATTGATGGTGATGTTGTTTCTTCTTAAATAGTTTCTATTTTGAATGTATATTTGCGTTATCTCTAGTTTATTTGGATATATGATATTTCAATAGGTACAACGTTGATATAACAGCTACAAATATACTGTTGGGCAGTGGTAGTGGCCATACTGCCCAGCATATTTTTTTTCAATTCTGCCCAGAATTATCACGATCATTGACCGTGACAAGCCCGTGATAAAAGTTATCACTGACTTGTCACGGTCAATGACCGTGACAATTTTTTTAAAAGGGGACAATAATTTGTCACGGTTATTAACCGTGACTAAATGTGTCACGGTCTTAGACCGTGACACGACCGTGATAATTCTAACGAGGTTATCACGATCTATGACCGTGATACGTCCGTGACAATAAAAGTTGTCTCGCCCCAAATTGTCACGGCCATTGACCTTGACAAGTCCAACTTGTCAAGGTCAATGACCGTGACAATAGTGCAGATTTGGTGTAGTGATTTTTTGGTAATGTAGGTATAAAGCTTGGGGTTCATGCATTGATTACAGGTAAACGTCATTTCACATTGTAAATATACTTTCTTAGACAAAATAAATACAGTTGCTTTGATACTCATAGAAATTCCTGACCACTAACTTCCTTATTGACCATGGCCAAAAATTTAAACGATATATTTGTGTTAAATGATATATTTTGGGTACAAGTTAAATGATATATTTTTTTAGATTGAGATTGTACTCTCCTATGATATATTTTATTCAAATAGTGAAATATCCTAATGAGGTAATTTGCATATTTCTAGACTTAGGCTTAAAAACATGGCGTTAGAGGGTGAAAACTCAAAACAGTCCCCGAACGGCCCCGTGGGTGGCACCAACACCTCCCACGGGACCAATGTAACTCGTAGAAACTGACCCCGCAGCCACGGGTCTCCCGGTTTGAGAGTACGATGGTAATTTGCATATTTCTAGACTTAGGCTTAAAAACATGACGTTAGAGGGTGAAAACTCAAAACAGCCCCCGAACGGCCCTCTTGGGTGGCACCAACACCTCCCACGGGACCAATGTAACTCGTAGGAACTGACCCCACAGTCGCGGGACTCCCGATTTGAGAGTACGATGGTAATTTGCATATTTCTAGACTTAGGCTTAAAAACATGACGTTAGAGGGTGAAAAGTGGAAACAGACCCCGAACGGCCCCGTGGGTGGCACCAACACCTCCCACGGGACCAATGTAACTCGTAGGAACTGACCCCGCAGCCGCGGGTCTCCCGGTTTGAGAATACGACGGTAATTTGCATATTTCTAAACTTAAGCAAAACATGGCGTTAGAGGGTGAAAACTCGAAACAGCCCCCGAACGGCCCCGTGGGTGGCACCAACACCTCTCACGGGACCAATGTAACTCGTAGGAACTGACCCCACAGTCGCGGAACTCCCGGTTTGAGAATACGACGATAATTTGCATATTTCTTGACTTAGGCTTAAAAACATGGCGTTAGAGGATGTAAACTCGAAATAACCCCCGAACGGCCCCGTGGGTGGCACCAACACCTCCCACGGGACCAATGTAACTCGTAAGAACTGACCCCGCAGCCGCGGGTCTCCCGATTTGAGAATACGACGGTAATTTGTATATTTCTAGACTTAGGCTTAAAAACACGGCGTTAGAGGGTGAAAACTCGAAATAGCCCCCCGAACGTCCCCGTGGGTGGCACCAACACCTCCCACGGGACCAATGTAACTCGTAGGAACTGATCCCACAGTCGCGGGTCTACCGGTTTGAGAGTACGACGGTAATTTGCATATTTCTAGACTTAGGCTTAAAAACATGACGTTGGACGGTGAAAAGTCGAAACAGACCCCGAAGGCCCCGTGGGTGGCACCAACACCTCCCATGGGACTAATGTAACTTATAGGAACTGACCCCGCAGCCGCGAGTCTCCTGGTTTGAGAATACGACGATAATTTGTATATTTCTAGACTTAGGCTTAAAAACATGACGTTAGAGGGTGAAAAGTCGAAACAGCCCCCGAACAGCCCCGTGGGTGGCACCAACACCTCCCACGGGACCAATGTAACTCGTAGGAACTGACCCCGCAGCTGCGGGTCTCAAAACGACGGTAATTTGCATATTTCTACTTGGTTACTGATAATTTTAACTCATATATGCAATTTTTCAGCTTGATTAAATTTTTTGTAAAACTATTTGGTTACTGATATTTTTTTTATGTATCCTATCATTTGTAGGATTTTTGCACGCGGAACAAACGAACGATGCAATGGTCTACAGCATGAAGATTGTTTATATGTTGTGGACATTCAGGATTTTGTTTTTTGTGTTACAGCCGTGCGGGCTTTTATAATTTGATTGTTGAATTTTATGGCCGTGCGCTCTTTATAATAAGTAGGTTTTACATTTACAAGTTTTGGAATGTCAAGAAAATAGAGGAAACTCTGCCCAATTTTTTTTGGGTCTGTGAATTATTAAGACGCTTAATATTTATAAGTTTGTATATATATATTTGTTTATTAACAACGTTCTCGATTCGTAGTTTGTGATTGGACCCCCAATTTTAGGTGCACTCACAGGACCCCCAATTTTAGGATTGGACCAAAAAAATATTTTTTTTTTAAATTATAGTTAAATATGGTCATGGACTTTATCCATAACCATTTTTATTTTTTTCGTCACGCATAAAAATGATCGCGTACTTGGGCCGCGACCATTTTTTTATATTTTTGGTTACGGTTATGGGTCACGGCCAAAGTCCGTGACCATTTTTTTCCTTTTTTTCATCACAGTCGTGGATCACGGACTTGGACCGCGGCCATTTTTTTTATTTTTTTTGGTCACGGTTGTGGGTCACGGACTTTGGTCGCGACCAATTTGTCACGGTTGTGGGTCACGGATTAGGACCGCGACCAATTTTTTCTTTTTTTTATCACGGTTGTGGGTCGCGGACTTTGGCCGCGACGAATTTGTCACGGTTGTGGGTCACGGATCAGGGCCGTGACCCATCACGGCATGGGTCATGGTCCAAGTTCACGACCATCTTCCATGACCCCCTCTCGGTCGTGACCATTTTTTGGTCACGGACTTGGGCCGCGACCCACGAAAATGGTCACGCCCGAAATGGTCACGGCCCAAGTCTGCGACCCACAGTTTTGGTCAGGGATTTTGACCGTGACCAATCGCCAGTTTTGGTGTCGTGCATAAGAACTCTAAGAACAGCAATGGAGACAGCTTCTCTTCTCCACAAGAATTACTCCGAGATGAGATAATATGTCTATGATGGTTTCTTAATGATTCACAAATATAATATGAGAGGATTGAGTGAATCAAAAGTGTTTTTAGCCTTTAAAAGTGAAGACTTAAAGTGCAACAGGTCTGCAAAAGGCGAAGTTAAGAAGTCCTACGAAATACCTAATGAGAGAAGGTATTTATAGGCAAATAAAATTCAAGGCGGTGACATGTCATTCAAACGACTTCTCAGGGTCATTAGAATGACATCAATATGTCATTAGAAGAGGGATCAAACGACCTAAGAAATGACCAGATGAAAATAAAAACAGTATAGGTTTGTTTATTCCAAATTACATCAGGGACTTCAAACGACCCTTCGAACGACTTGTGCGTGTCGTTTGAATGACATTGCCATATCATTTGAATGACTGTTGTTGAAAATTAATTTTATTTAAATGCTAGCCTTATTTTGATAAAATAGAATCAGTTGATAAATCGAATAAAATATCTCCCAAATATAAATGCGAATATTAATAACTCCAAATAAAAATAATATCATTAACGTAATGGAGTAGTGGAGAGCGGTTGAAGTTGAACGTGATGCGCGTTGAAGATGATGGGTGTATGATGATGAGCACGTTGCCAATGATTCGGATAGTGGATGTCATGGATGATCATGTGTAGACATTTCAATATAGGGGGATACGGAATATCATATGTTATCTAGGACAACTCCGACAATTCCTCAATTCTAGCGGAAAATCATAAGATTATGCCCCTACATAACCCAAAATTATGCAATCCTATAGATTTATCAACATGTTAAGCATGGGATTTAAGAAAAAATATTCAAAACAAATGAAAAATATTTTTGACTTGAATAAAAGAATCTTGAGTAAGATATTTACAATTTCAAATCAAGCTCAAATATGAAAATATGAAATTTTAGATGCACTCAACACTCTCAAGAAATAAACTCAGCAACCAAACTCAAAACACTATCAAAATAGCATGATAAACCAAAAGCATTTTAAAAATATGAAGCATTAATATCATAAAAAGCATACAAATCATGAGAAAATGTACCAAAGCAAGAACATGAACATGTGACACAAATATAGTTATGGTATGGGATCATAAATTATGGAACATACGGATAAACATTGGAATATATCACAAGGATGACATATGTCCAAAAACAAATCAATAAACATGTTATATCTATATGAATAACACAAAATCCCATCACAAATGACATCAAACATCCAAGAACCATGGGATAGCACCAAATACAAAATCAATTAAACAAACATATTTTTAGTTTTTTAAAGAATATAAAAAAAGGTACGAGAGATATAAGTCACACATGGATCACAAGACACTCTCACACAAAATAAATAAACTTAAAATCTTTTTGGATTTTCCTTTATTTAAACACAAACAACAATAAGAACAAATTAAAAGATGAAACAAGCATGTATATACAAGAATGCAACACAAACCGTACACACATGCCAACAACACCTAGCACGTAGCTTAGGACATGATATGGAACATGAAATAAGAATATCCTAGCTATAAAAAAAAACACCAAACAATTTAAGTGTAGGGAGTGCCCTCTCCCTTATCAATGAGAGATAGAGGGACTCTAAAAATTACTCACCTTTAGATATGGAAACATGTAAACTAACATTCAAAACATCTTTCTTTTAAAAAAATTCCACAACACGAGGCTAAAAACTTTCATTGCCTCCTTTTCGAAAACTTTTCTTTTTCACAAAATACTTTCCACATTGTATTGTAATCTCATTCACGTCCTTAAAAGGCATATTCAATTATTTTTCAAAATCATCTATCCAATCATGTGAATGTGAATGTGAATGTGAACTAATACAAGAATTCCTAAAGATGAAACAAGACTCCCAATGGTAATTGGTTCTATGACAATAAGTATAAACATAAGTCTCATGACAAACCACCTCAAAATGACTATTTGAAACAACTTTTGACTTTCTTTTAATTTTTCAAAGTTTGTAGCAAAACTCTTTTAAATGACACTTTTTATTACAATATGTGTAAATGTAAGATTGTGAAGGTCCTTTGAAATCCTTTTGAACTTTTTCAAAACAGTGGCCGTTGAACACAATTTGATCATTTCAATATATTTATATTTGTAAACACCTTGGTCAATTTCATACACTTTCAAAATGCTTGATTTCAAAATAAATTTTTCTTCCAAAACCTAGTTTTTTTAAATCTCACTCACAAAAGATTGAATTATTGTTATTGGCTTATGTTTTGAAAAACTTTCCACACTTGTTGAGCTAGAATGAAGAGAATTTGATTACACTTTCCAACTTTTGAAAATCTATGTTTTTTACCCATTGGTTAACAAAATTATTTCCAGTTCTTTCACAAACATTCTTTTTTTCATTCACCAAAACATAACAATTTTTATAATTTTTGACACCTTTCATCAAAATACTATTTTCTTCATTTCTAAAAAAACATCCTTTGTTGAAAAAACTTACACAATGATCATCCTCACAAAGTCAACTAATATTAATGAGGTTAGCATTAAGTCGTTTAACTAAAATAGAATTGTGAAGTGTAATCTCATTAAAAATTCGAAGCATTCTCATTCCCCTCACTCTCTCTTTCTTTCCATTTCTAGATGTAACCAAACCACCATCAAAATTTTTAAAAAAGGTACACCACGACTTTTCACCCATTGTGTGATTAGGCCTGTCAATCGGGCGCTATGAGCCGAGCCTATGGTTGATCAGGCTCGGCCCGATTTTGATTGACTTGGCTCAAGCTCAAGCTCGGCCCGACCGAGCTTGAGAGTGCTTGGCTCAAGCTCGACTCACAAAGTAAATCGGACTTCGGGCCCGATTTGAGCAGGCCCGAATTTAATATTCTAATACATATTTATTTATTTATTTATTTATTTTAATAATAAATATTCATATTTCAACAATAAAAAATACATTTTAGCAATAAAAAATAGATTTCGGCACTAAAAAAATGGAATTCAGCACTAATATTGACATTTCAACATTAGTAAAACACATTTCAGCATTAAAAAAAATAGATTTCAACACTAAAAAAACCACATTTCAGCACTAAAATAACAGATTTCGGCTCTAAAAAAAAACAGATTTCAGCACTAATATTGACAAGTCCCATAAGATTAAGTAAAGTAAATTAATAAATGATCCACCTTATTTTTGTTTCTTTAATATTAAGTCCAATAGTTTATTTGCATAGGGATAAAATTATAAAAATTATTTTGTTTTAAATATTTTTTACATATTAGAGAAAATAAAATAATTATATATATATATATATATATATATATATATTATTTCGGGTCGAGCCTAGTTCGGGCTTGAAAGTGGTTCGCTCGCGCTCGGCTCAAATTGAATTTTGGGCTTAATATCTCGGGTCAAACTCGGCTCGGCTCAAACTCAATAAAAGCTCGGCCCAAATTTAGCGGGCCGAGCAAGCGGATTTCGGGCCTGCTCGGCTCAATTGACAGACCTATGTGTGATGTGAGCACCCACTATCAAAATACCAATCATTTAAATTTGAATAAATTGTGGTTACAAAATTTTCAAAAATCATACAACAATTGTGATTCTCTTTACTCACCCACTTTAGCTTCACTTGACTTTTTTTTCGCAAAACATTAACTTCCTTTTGAAGTTTCTTTAAATCATTTTCAAGTTTCTTGTTCATTCTTTGAAAATCAATCCTTCTTGAAAATTTGAAATATCAGTATTGATCATCTCTTTGAAGTTTAAAACAAAATGGCCTCAAGTGACCCCTCATGTAGTAATAGGATCACTTGTATGGTTGAAATGACTTTGGAGAAAAATTCAAGTTCCTTTTAGAAAAAATTTATACTCGATGATTTTAAAAAATATTATCTCTCCTAGGTAAAAGTAGGAACATGTTTTTAAAAAACTCTTCTTTCAAAACGTTTTTTTTAAGGTTTTTCATCAACTTTGAGTTGAATGACCTTTTGATTCTTCTTAAACTTAGCAATATCCACATTTGTACTCTTGACGGATAAAACAATCTCCTCAAGCTTCTTTTCTTTTAAAATTTTCTTACCTTTGTTAGATTGATATAAACCCTCGTGTTCATCATTTTTTTCCACATACAAAATCTATAGTATCATTTGAAAGAGGATTAAAATAAACAAATGCAATTCCTTTCGCACCGTTTGGAATCACTAATTTCTCAAAAAGCATTTTATTAATTTTATTTAAATGATTCTCTAAAGCAAGTTTGACTTTTAACGCATTTCTCAATTTACTATTAAGATAAATAATTTCCTTAGTGTACTCATGTTCTTTGAGTTCAAATATTTTTCTCTCATTTTTAAGTGTACATTTTTTTACTTTTAAAAGATGCATTTTGATAATTTACACACTTTAACTCACTCTTGAGTTCTGATATCAAAACTTATTTTTCTTTCAGTAAATCACGTTTGTCTTTAAACTTTTTTATTTTTTTTACATTTTGATGTTCAACTTTTTCAACTTAAGCGACTCAGGAAATAATTTATTATACGAATGGTTAATCTTAATTAATTCTTCATCGTCGCTCTCATCATTCTCATTATGTGCAATCTCATAACTAGACTCATTTGAAGAAAGTGCAGTGTTCCTAGATAACAAAGAATGTAATGATGAATGCAAATTAGCCAAGCTCACACCAAACGCATAAAACTTGGCAACATCCGTGGCAAACACACGAATGAAACAAATAGGCACAAAACGAACAAATACACACATAAACAAGGATTTAACTCAGGTTGTTAAGCTTAATTGAGCAACCTTGGTCTGATACCAATTGACAAAATAATATGTGAATGACCTAAACAATCCCAGAGGGGGTGGGGGTGTATAGGCTTGATGAAACAATGTGTCCAAATTTTATGATTCCAAAAATAATTTTTTCAAATATTAAACAACTTAACAAAAATGTCTTGCTAAAATCGCACACACTATCTAAGTGAAGTGTGTGATCAAATGTGTTAGATATGAAGATAAGCAAACACAAGACAAATTTAACGAGGACCCCCCCCCCCCCCCCCCCCCCATTTGGGGAACCTCAAACGCATTCAATTTCGATTTCTACTCGAAAATAAAATTTTACAAAGGTTAGGAAGATACCTTTCACACAATCACAATTGTATAGATGCCTATGAACCTTTAACACTCCCCCATAGAAAATGGAAACCCAATCCATGCTCCATGAATTGAATAAAGAACTCCATACTTCCTTGCAGTCACTCCCAGCTCTAACTCCTCCAATGAATCAAAGCACCTCGAATTTTAGATCACGGAGCACTTAATCATATAAAATCAGAAGTGGATGTAACTTTAACTAGTTTATGAATTCAATTCACTCAAAATCCTCACAAAAACATTGATCTCACTTTAGATCTAAAAACTCACAAAGTTCTCATAGAATTTTGAAATTGAGTTTAGAGAGAGAAGGAAAGCCTCACAAACACGAAAATCATCTCATATGAAGTATTTTAGAATACGGGAAAAGGCTCTCTTTAAAATGGTGGGGAAATAAGGCTATTTATACTAAAAAGTCAAAATCTGCAGTTGTCGTGTGCACGATTAGATTTGATCATTTGCACAGTTCCAACCAGTGTGGAAAATCAGCCATAGTCGTGCGCATGCCCCCATTTTGTGTTCGTGTGCACTCCCTATTCGAACGCCCCTATTTTGTTCTTGTGTGCACGCGCTCACATAAAAACACTTCAAAAACTATTTTTCAAAAATATTTTTCCTCTCAATCAATTTCTCCAAACTTCAAAAAAACTTGTCAAAAAATTTAATATCTCATACACAAAACACAACTAGAAAAAACTTTTCTAAAACAATTATAAGCAAAAATCTCAATTTGAAAAACACGTGAGTATGTGCATTTAGCCAAAATTAAATCAAAACTTCCCTAAAAGGATATAATCTTCAATATGCATCAATAAAAGGATTTATTGAACGGCATGCAAGTTCTTTAATTCTTCAAAGCACAACCGCGCCTCGCTTAAACCGATCAGTTCAGTTATCTTTGTCGTTATCTTTTCTACTAGCTGCCAGTTCAGTTAAGTTACATTGTTTTGATGACGAGTGTTCTCCGCGATAAGAACGGTATTTCCTAATAAGACTATATCTTTATCTTTCTTCTTATTCATAAGGTTTGACTTTTCCTTCAGAATATCCTCTTCAGTTTTCTTCTGGAGACCTTTCAGCCTCCAGGTTGTTAATTATCTTTAGGACGATCTTCGCTTTGTCTTTATGGGCTTTCCATTTATTGTCCATATAGGCCCCAAAGATGCTCTCCTTAAAGAAAATGAAGTTAGTCATATGAAACTAGGAAAATATGAGGACAGTAAAACAAAACAAGTTGTTACCTTAAACCCTAAGTGTATGATCTGCTTGGAACACCAGATCAGTCCTCCGCTTAAACTGTCCATCTCATCAGATCCTATGGGCTCTACGAAGGCCAAGCAGTTCTCCTCTATATTTTGGTAACGAAGGCGAGTTGGATGATTCTATTATTTAGCCTCAGTGGGCCCATCGTCAATAACCAACAACCTACGAGCAGAGGTAGTGGTGGTCATGGCCTTAGCAAGCCTTTCACCAGCACACCTTTGGAGAGGATGGTCTTCCACAAGTTTAAGAGATGACAAATCTCGAACCTCATATGCTGGATGAACGGTATCAGTAACTCTAGATAATGGGTAAGGGGGTCTGCAGTAGTAACCATGGATGCATTAGGTTAGGGAGTAGTCTAAACAGTTGGAACATGGGGTTAAAGGGCATTCAGTGCCCGATTATTGATTTATAGGGATGCTCAAGAAGCCGTGTGAGATATGACTCCATCAGATGGAAAAGAAGAAATGATCAAGTCAATAATAAGTTGAAGAATAGAATAAAAATTATGGGTTCTTCATGAGCGGTATATCCGAACACTAAAAGGTATGGAGACAAAGATGGCCTTTTTCAGTCCGAGCTTGAAGTTGAAGGACATCTCAATCATGGACTTTTTCACCTCCGGTAATAATAAAGTCCATCTCTCTCAACCTTTGAAAATCACACTACTCCTTTAAGGGATGTTCTCTCTCTAAGACCAGCTGATACCTCTATTTCCAATCGAAAGAGATCTTCGGTAGGTTAGCAAAGATTCATGCACACAATAAAGAATAAGATCGTTAGTACGAATATATAACATAAAGAAACTGAAGCATAAATTTACATAATTACGAAACAGACTCAAGTCTGGTTTGTTCTAGATAAGTGGAATACTTAAAAGATGATCTCTAAGGTCATCATTATATTGGTCATACTCCCATCCTTATAAAATTTTCAATCAAACTCGATGTATGTTTATTTGACTTATTCTCGAGATAGAACTCATTTGAGACATAGGTTGTATTTTTATTATCACGATCCCACACAGATTACGACGTATTGAAGTTTATTGAAGACGTACCGGCAAAGCTTCAAAGATTTATCATGCCGATTTTATGGTGCATATCTTCAAATCAAATTGCATTCCGAGATCACTCAAGTATGAATGCATAATTTTAATGGGACTCAGAATTTATTTTAAAATTATTTAAGGATGTTATTTTATTATAGAAATGTTTTAAAATGTTTTTAAAAGAGTTTTAAAAGGATTACACTTCATTTTATTCTGAGATAAGGATGGATTAGAGTTGTATATAACACAAACTCTATTGTTTCGGGTTCAAACGACGTTAACTGTCGTTCAAGCGAGGTTCCACTATCATTTGAACGACATGGATATCTCGTTCGAGTGACATGCTAAGTCGTTCGAACGATGCGTCGCCCTAAGAAAATTATTTAAGGAGTATTTTCCTAGAATTTCGTCATTGTGCAATCTGAAAAACAGTCTACGGCCAGTACGTATTCTGCACATGTTTTCTAAGATTTTCTAAGTACAAAACATCCTTAGGATTTTAAAGATTCAAGCTTTCATTATCATATGCAATAGTGATATTTGTTTGCACCTTATTGGAGTTTGTATTACACTTTGAAGAACATTGTTGGGTTTTGCGGAGAGGAAGCGAAGGAGTTTGTGTTTCGATTTTGTAGGCTTTTCAAGTTACATCGGTGGACATCGAGGCATTCGCGGAGGCAACTGCAGTGGATAGGTATCGCGGAAGGATTTGCATGGGCACTGTGTGGTTGAAGATCAAAAGATCATTTAGTCTCGTGGGAGATCGAGTCATTGAGTAATACTTGTGTCTGTTCCTTGTAATTCCACATTATAGTGATTATCTGGCTTGGACCGTCCGAAGTTTTATCCCTTAGTGGTTTCCTCGTACATCCGGTATTGTGAGCATTATTTTTCTAACTTTACTTTCTTTAATCACGAGATGAATGTTTAGAATTAATCAAGATAAATTTTGGTTAAGTTAAAATTGGTTCACAACTTTGTGCGGTTTAAATATTGGAAAAAGGTTTTTCATTAAAAGAAAGTTGGTTTTGTCATCCTTAAAGCACATCCGCAAAGAAAAACGTACCTACAAATTCGTATCAGAGCTAGAAACATATTTTTGTGTGTGTTGATCCCTTGTTCTTTTTTTAAAGGTGAATTTTGGAGGTTTTGAAAGTTTTCGTGCTCCTATTTTTTATGGCAAAAATTATGCTTATTGAAAAATGTTAATGAAAAGTGATTTGAAATCAATTGATGAGTGTATGAGGTTAGCGATAGAAAAGGGTTGTTCTCCACCGGTTACATGAGAGGATGAGGCCACTACACTAAAACCAGTTGAGTCGTGGACTGAAGCCGAACATAGACTTGCACTTTACAACTCTAAAGGTTTGTACGTTATTTCCTCATATGCACACCGGAAGAGTATAATAAAATCATGACTTGTGAAACTTCAAAAGAGGCTTGGGATACACTTACACTTACTCGCGAGAGCACTAGCACGGTTAGGGCATCTAAGCTACAAGACCTTACTCCAAAGTTTAAGACGAATAAGATGTTAAAAGGTGAGTCATTTGATGAGTTTTACGCTAAGTTATCCAACACTATCAACTTGTTGTTTAACTTAGGAGATAAGATACCTGATAACCGTGTGATAAAGAAAATTTTAAGATCTTTGTCGAGTAGGTTTGATGCGAAAGTGATCGTTTTAAACTTCTTAGGTATGCTTGAATCGACGAAACTTGAAGAGATTGTAGGTGACCTACAAACCTATGAACTCGATATGTTAACCTCTAAGTAAGTGCCAAAGAAAGAAAAGGGAATTGCTTTGAAAACCCGAAAAGAGGAGACTAAAGTTTCGAATGATGATTCCAATTCCTATTTTGAGGATGTCGCCTTATTGGCAAAGTAGTTCAAAAATTTCTTAAATTTCAAAAGAAATCGAAAGATACCAAAAAGTTTTAGAAAATTAAGAACAACAAGGTAGCTTCCGCCCCTAAGGATAAGAGTGAGAAATTTAATAGGGTTGAGTCAGATAGGTGTTTTGGGTGTGAGGGGCATGGTCACAAAGTTACTGACTGTCCCACTAGACTTAAGAAAGAGGGCAAGAAATCGATAGCTTTAAATGCCGCCTTAAGGGATAGTGATCCAAAAGAGGGAGAGAGTTCCCCCAATGAGAGCATGTTTGTTTCTTTCTTGGCATGTCATGTGAGCTACGACGATAAATCTTCCCATGAAGATTCTCAGGTGGATACAACTCGAGTAAGATTAAGTTTAACTTGGAAGCTAAGTCAAAAAAGTTGGATAGGATACTAAGCACCGTCCAAGTCAAATGTGATAGGTCTGGTATAGGCTACGATGATAGAGTTGTTCCCATTCCCAAAGCCAATACCAACCATGTGAGAAATCCCATTAGGAATGTGAGGAGAGATCGATATTTTGGTAACCATTCCCGACGTCTTTACACTTGCACACATTGCGGTAGGAAAGGTCACCTTAGACGTTTTTGTTATGACCTTAGAAATGCTCCTAGGAAGTTTAGGAATAAATTCGTTTCAGTTCCCAAACCCCCATGCATAATTTCACACCTACTTGGGTTAGAAAATCGGACTTAGAGCCTTTAGGACATAAACTTCACGGTTCTCATTTGGTTGCACTTAGTTCTTCCCATATTAGATCTAAAGGATGATTGTGTTGCCATCTTCATTTATATCTTGCTAGTCTTATGATATGTGTATCTTTTGTATCATATTTTTTATTTATTTGAGTCTTATTTGAAAAAATACAAATAGATTTTATTTTGAGAAAATACAAAAAGATTTTTCTTTTATTTGAGTCAAAATAAGTTGAAAAAACCAAAAAAAAAAATCGATTTATTTTTGTTTTTGAGTTTATGTATTTTATGTGGCTTATTGGTGTGCTTAGACCCCCATCCTTTCATTATCCAAGTGGCTAGGACATTTGGTCATAATTATTAATGCTTAGAATGATCTTAACTATTGTATTATGGGGTTGTTTCGAAGTTGATATACTTTTTTATTCGACTTTGTATATCTATATCATGTTTGCACACATGCACGAGTTAATATAAATGTTTGACATCTCATGTATATTTGAGTTTGGTGAGACGTTTTTATCTGAATCTTGTCATCAATGCTTAAGTTAACTTAAGGAGGAGGTGTGCATGCAAGAACCGTTTTTTGTGAGGATTGAATATTGAAAATAAAATGAGTGTTCACGAAAAAAGGTTGTGGGAGTGCGAAATTAAATCGTCGTAAAAGCCACCATTTGAAGGAGCCCAAAATAAAATCAAGGTAATAACAAGAAACAAATGCCAAAAATAGGGCCAATAGGATTTTCTCTAAGTTGAGAATGACAGAATCCTCAAAAGAGCTTGAAAAAGTATATATATATAAGGGAGTTTGGTTGGAGAAAATTCAAATGGGTTTGCACCATGAATCTTAACATTGAAAAATCGTATCATAACGCTATGGTTTGTAGAATCATCAAAATTCCGGATTTGTGTGTATGTTTGATTGTTTAGTTAATTTATCTAGCTCTTTAAATGTCACATATGGCTAAAATAAAGTTTCATGCTTTATAGCTATCTATTAGAGCTTCTTGATCATTTCGATGTGTTGGAATTATGATTCACTTGTTATAGTTCACGCCCATACATTTCACATTCATGTTTGAGCACATCGGTACTATGTTAGCATGTAACTCACATTGTTTTATTTGTTTTGTTTTTAGTTCTGCTACTGTTTTGCAGTTTTTGCTCTTTCAAGTTAACTTTTTCAGGAAATTTTTTGACTGGACGAAACTTCATGATATTTAGAATTGGAACGGAGGTTTTTTATTTTTCTCGTTCAAACGAGATATCGATGTCACGTGAAGCCTTCAAGAAACAAGCCTATTTCGTTTAAACGATAAGGCTGTGTCATTCGAGTGAAAATCTGGAGATTTTTTTTCTCTCTAGTTTTTGTTGTTTCAGTACCCTGGTTCATATGGTTATTTCTTTTGGTACTGCTGAGCATGTTTGTTCAGTATGCAGTTCTCACTGATTATATTGTGTTGCATTGTTTAATCACATCATTGCTCATTGTATTGATTTCTGACATGTGATTATTGTTGGCTAGTTATGGATTGCACAGGTTTTTATTATTATTAGTTAGTTGTTTTATGTTTATCTAGATACACTTCATTGATTATATCATGCTAGATATGTTTATCTTTTCACCAGGTTGTCTATTCGAGACAAAAAGGGGAGAGATGTATGTGATGTAGGGGGAGATTTATTGAGCACATAGGTTTTGTTGCATTACATATCATATGCTTTCATGCTTATATGTTGGTATTAATTAGTTTGCACAAATTGGTATCCTGATTTACAAAAAAATTCAAATTCATATCCATATTTTTGCTCACATATTTTATATCATTTGTTCCTCCATACTTCACTAAGTATTTGTATGTTTCATGTGTGTAGGTATGCTTAAACAGATTCAAGATTTTAATACTACATCACATTCAAACAGTTCATGCTTGTCGGACCATCATTTACTAGTCTTATCCTGTATTTTTTATTTTGGATTTATGGGATGGGATTTAGGCGTCATACGGCTTGACGACCCAACTTAGGCATTTCACTGTTAGTTTTGTTCCGGAATAGTCAAAGGGATAGATTTGTAAGGAAAAAAATTCCAATTGAGTCAGATGTATATTTATTTCACTTATTCCCAGAACAAAACTCGTTTGAGTCATAGGTTGTATTTTTATTGTCACGATCCCACACAGACTATGACGTATTAAAGTTTATTGAAGACATTGCAGCAAAGTTTCAAAGATTTATCAAGACGATTTTATGGTGTGTATTTCGTCTTCAAATCAAATTACATTCCCAGATCACTCAAGTATGAATGCGTAATTTTAATAGGACTCGGAATTTATTTTAAAATTATTTAAGGATCTTATCTTATTTAAGAAATGTTTGAATATATTTTTAAAAGAGTTTTAAAAGGATTACACTTTGTTTTATTCTGAGATAAGGATGTATTAGAGTTGTATAAAACTCAAACTCTACTCTTTATTGTTCAAACGACATTACCTGTCGTTCAAGCGAGATTACACTATCGTTCGAACGACGTGGATATCTCGTTCGAGCGACATGCTAAGTCGTTCGAACGATGCGTCACCTCAAGAAAATTATTTAAGGCGTGTTTTCCTCAGAATTTTGTATGTGTGTAATCTGAAAAACAGTATACGGCTAGTACGTATTCTCCACATGTTTTCTAAGGTTTTCTAAATACAAAACATCCTTAGAGTTTCAAAGATCCGAGCTTTCATTATCATATGTAATAGTGATCTTTGTTTGCACCTTGTTGTAGTTTGTTTTACATTTTGAAGAACATTGTTGGGTTTTGAGAAGAGGAGCCGAAGGAGTTCGTGTTTCAATTTCGTAGATTTTCCAAGCTACATCGGTGGACACCGAGGCATTTGTGAAGGCGACTGTTGTGAAAAGGTATCGCGAAAGGATTCGCATGGGCACTATGGAGGAGTGGTTGAAGATCACAAGAGCGTCAAGTCTCGTGGAGGGTCGAGTCATTGAGTAAGACTTGTGTCTGTTCCTTTTATCATAGTGATTGTCTGGCTTGGATCATCCAAGGTTTTTTTCCTTAGTGGTTTCCTCGTACATATGGCGTTGTGAGCATTCTTTTCCTTACTTTACTTGCATTAATCACTAGATGTATGTTTAGGATTAATCAAGATAAAATTTGGTTAAGTTAAAATTGGTTCACAACTTGGTGCGGTTTAAATATTGGAAAAAGGGTTTTCATTAAAAGAAAGTTGGTTTTTATCATCCTTAAAACACATTCGCAAAGAAAAAAGGACCTACAAATTCATATCAGAGCTAGAAACATATTTTTGTATGTGTGTTGATCCCTTGTGTTTTTTTTAATAGTGAAGTTTTGAGGTTTTGAAAGTTTTCGTGCTCTTATCTTTTATGGCACAAATTATGCTCATTGGAAAATGCGAATGAGAAGTGCTTTGAAATCAATTGATGAGCGTGTATGGTTAGTGGTAGAAAGGGGTTGGACTCCATCAGTTACATGAGAGGGTGAGGCCACTACACAAAAACCTGTTGAGTCATGGACCGAAGCCGAATATAGACTTGCACTTTACAACTTTAAGGGTTTGCACGTTATTTCCTCACATGTCACATCGAAAGAGTATAATATAATCATGACTTGTGAAACTTTAAAAGAGGCTTGGGATACACTTGCACTTACTCACGAGGGCACTAGCACGGTTAGGGCGTCTAAGATACAAAACCTCACTACACAATTTGAGACGATTAAGATGTTAGAAAGTGAGTCGTTTGATGAGTTTTACGCTAGGTTGTCCAATATTATCAACTCGTTGTTTAACTTAGGAGAGAAGATAACCGAAAACCGTGTGATAAAGAAAATTTTGAGATCTTTGTCGAGTAGGTTTAATACGAAACTGACCGTTTTAAACTCTTTAGGTATGCTTGAATCAACAAAACTTGAAGAGATTGTAGGTGACCTACAAACCTATAAACTCGATATGTTTACCTCTAAGCAAGTGCCAAAGAAAGAAAGGTGAGCGAATTTCTTTCTTTCTTGGCATGCCATGTGAGCGACGACGATAAATATTCTCATGAAGATTTTTATGTGCATGACACTTCCTAGGGAATTGAATCCCAAGTGACTCAGGGTGAAGCGAGTGAGGAAGAGGAGGTTGATGTGAAATAGTTTCAAGTTATCTTTAATGAGTTGTATACCGAGGTGGTAAAGGTGACAAAGGCAATTTCTAAATTTCATGCTAGGTTGAATGAGTGTGCTGTAGAAAATAACAATATTTTATTGAGGATCTTAGGGCACGGGAGAAGATGCTTTGGGAGAAGCTAGAGTATGTTGAGAAAAAAAGAGAGAGATAGCCTTCGTCAGTTGATTGAGGCATTGAAAAAGAGGTGTTAGGGTTTGAGGAGTCTAGGTGGGTGCTTGAGTTTAGGATTTGTGAGTTAGAGGAGAAGTAGAAAGACTCGAGTAAGGTTAAGTTTGCCTTGGAAGCTAGGTCGGAAAAGTTTGATAGGATACTAGGCACCGTCCAAGTTAAAGGTGATAGGTTTGGTATAAGCTATGATGATAGAGTTGTTCCCATTACCAAAGACAATACCAACCGTGTGAGAAAGCCCATTAGGAACGTGAGGAACGTTACATTTTGGTAATCATTCCCCCCGTCTTTACACTTGCACACATTACGGTAGGAAAGGTCACCTTAGACGTTTTTTCTATGACCTTAGGAATGATCCTAGGAAGTTTAGGAATAAAGTCATTTCGGTTCCCAAAACTCCCATGCATAATTTCACACTTACTTGGGTTAGGAAATCAGACTTAGAGGCTTTAGGACTTAAACTTCACAGTTCTCATTTGGTTGCACTTGATTCTTCTCATGCTAGATCTAAAGGATGATTGTGTTACCATATTTGCCATATGCTAGTCTTTGCATCTTGATTTATATGTTGTTAGTATTATGGCATGTGTATCTTTTGTATCATATTTTTCATTTTTTGGAGTCTTATTTGAAAAAATACAAAAAGATTTTGTTTTGAGAAATTTTTTGAGAAAATACAAAAAGATTTTGCTTTTATTTGAGTCAAAATATGTTAAAAACCCAAAAAATATTTTCGATTTGTTTTTGTTTTTGAGTTTACATGTTTGATGTGATATATTAGTGTGCTTGGATCCCCATCCTTTCATTATCCATGTGGCTAGGACATTTGGTTATAATTATTGATGCTTAGAATGATCTTAACCATTGTATTATGGGATTTTTTCGAAGTTGATATAATTTTTTATTCGACTTTTTATATATCTCATGTTTGTACACATGCACGAGTTAATATGAATGTTTGACATATCATGCATATTTGAGTTTGGTGAGATGTTTTAATCTCAATCTTATCATTTATGCGTAAGTAAACTTAAGGAGAAGGTGTATATGTAAGAATTATTTTTCGTGAGGATTGAATATTAAAAATATGATGAGTGTTCACGGGAAAGGGCTGCAAGAGTGCAAAATTGACTCGTCGTGAAAGTCATCGTTTGAAGGAGCCCAAAAGAAAATTAAGGCAATAAAAAGAAAAAAATGTCAAAAATAGGGCCAATAAGATTTTCTCTAAGTTGAGAATCATAAAAACCTCAAAAGAGCTTGATATATATATATATATATACATAAGGGAGTTTGGTTGGAGAAAATTTAAACGGGTTTGCACCACGAATCCTAACGTTGAAAAATCGTATCATGACGATATTGTTTGTAGAATCGTCAAAATTTTGGATTTGTGTGTAAGTTTGATTGTTTAGTTAATTTAGCTCACTCTTTAAATTTCACATATGGCTAAAATAAAGTTTGATGATTTATAGCTATCAATTAGAGCTTCTTGATCAGTTCGATATATATATATATAAGGGAGTTTGGTTGGAGAAAATTTAAACGGGTTTGCACCACGAATCCTAACGTTGAAAAATCGTATCATGGCGATATTGTTTGTAGAATCGTCAAAATTTTGGATTTTTGTGTAAGTTTGATTGTTTAGTTAATTTAGCTCACTCTTTAAATTTCACATATGGCTAAAATAAAGTTTGATGATTTATAGCTATCAATTAGAGCTTCTTGATCATTTTGATGTGTCGAAATTATAATTTATTTGTTGTAGTTAACGCCCATACATTCCACATTCAAGTTTGAGCACATCGGTACTATGTTAGCATGTAACTTACATTGTTTTATTTGTTTTGTTTTCTATTTTGCTACTGTTTTATAGTTTCTACTCTTTCAAGTTAACTTTTTCAGGAATTTTTTTCACTAGACAAAACTTCATGATATTTAGAATTGGAACTGAGTTTTTTTTCCTCATTCAAACGAGATATTGATGTCGCGTGAAGCCTTCAAGTGACAATATTTCTTTTGAACGATAAGGTTGTGTCGTTCGAGCGATAATCTAGATATTTTTTTCTCTCTAGTTTATGTTGTTTCAGTACCGTGGTTCATATGGTTATTTCTTTTGGTAATACTGGACATGTTTGGTTAGTATGCAGTTCTCACTGATTATATTATC
This sequence comes from Sambucus nigra, assembly GCA_949130495.1. Taxonomy (NCBI): domain Eukaryota; kingdom Viridiplantae; phylum Streptophyta; class Magnoliopsida; order Dipsacales; family Adoxaceae; genus Sambucus; species Sambucus nigra. Next base: position 182,857,842 of record OX422208.1, on the reverse strand, counting down.
CTGCATTGTTTAATCACATCATTACTGATTGTGTTGATTTCTCATATGTGATTATTGTTTGCTAGCTACGGATTTGACAGGTTTTGATTATTATTAGCTAGTGGTTTATGTTTATCTAGATACACTTCATTGATTATCTCATGTTAGATATGTTTGACTTTTTACTGGTTTGTCTATTCGAGGCTAAAAAATGGGAGAGATGTATGTGATATAGGGGGAGATTAATTGAGCACAGATTTGTTAAGCACATAGATTTTGTTGCATTACAAATTGATATCATATGCTTTCATGCTTATATGTTGGTATTAATTTGTTTGGACAAATTGGTATCCTGATTTAGATATTATTTCAAATTGGTATCCATATTTTTCCTCGCATATTTTATATCATTTGTTCCTCCATACGTCACTGAGTATTTATCTGTTTCATGTGTGTAGGTATGCTTAAAGAGATTCTAGATTTCAAGACTACATCACATTCAGACAGTTCATGCTCGCCGAACTATCATTTACTAGTCGTGTCCTGTAATTTTTTAATTTTGTGTTTATGGGATGGGATTTAGGCGTCATACGGCTTGACGGCCCGGCTTAGGCATTTCACTATTAGTTTTGTCCCGAAATAGTCAAAGGGGGAGATTTTTAAGGAAAAAAATTTCAATCGAGTCCGATGTATGTTTATTTCACTTATTCCCAGAACAAAACTCGTTTGAGTCATAGGTTGTATTTTTATTGTCACGCTCCAACACAAACTATGACGTATTGAAGTTTATTAAAGACGTTGCGACAAAGCTTCAAATATTTATCATTTCGGTTTTATGGTGCGTATTTTGTCTTCAAATCAAATTGCATTTCGAGATCACTCAGGTATGATTTCGTAATTTTAATGGGACTCGGAATTTATTTTAAAATTATTTAAGAATGTTATTTTATTAAAGAAATGTTTTAAAATATTTTTAAAAGAGTTTTAACAGGATTACACTTCGTTTTATTCTGAGATAAGGATGTATTAGAGTTATGTAAAATGCAAACTCTACTATTTCTGGTTCAAACGACATTAAATGTCGTTCAAGCGAGATTACACTATCGTTCGAACGACATGGATATCTCATTCGAGCGACATGCTAAGTCATTCGAACGATGCGTCGCCTCAAGAAAATTATTTAAGGCGTGTTTTCCTCAGAATTTTGTAAGTGTGCAATCTGAAAAACTGTATATGACTATTATGTATTCTACACATGTTTTCTAAGGTTTTCTAAGTACAAAACATCCTTAGAGTTTCAAAGATCCGATCTTTCATTATCATATGCAATAGTGATCTTTGTTTGCACCTTGTTGTAGTTTGTTTTACCCTTTGAAGAACATTATTGGGTTTTGTGGAGAAGAAGTGAAGGAGTTCCTATTCCGATTGCGTAGACTTTTTAAGAGACATCGGTGAATACCAAGGCATTCGTGGAGGCGACTGATGTGGACAGGTATCGCAGAAGGATTCGCGTGGTCACTGTGGAGGAGTGGTTGAAGATCAGAAGAGCGTCAAGTCTCATGGGGGATCGAGTCGTTGAGTAAGACTTATGTTTGTTCCTTGTAATTCCATATCATAGTGATTATTTATATTGGGTCATCCGAGGTTTTTTCCCTTAGTGGTTTCCTCGTATATCAGGTGTTGTGATCAATTTTTTCCTTACTTTACTTTCTTTAATCACTAGATGTATGTTTAGGATTAATCAAGATAAAATTTGGTTAAGTTAAAATTAGTTCATAACTTGGTGTGGTTTAAATATTGAAAAAAGGGATTTCATAAAAAGAAAGTTGGTTTTTGTCATCCTTAAAACACATCCACAAAGAAAAAGATACATAAAAACCATGAATGAGTAAATAACAATGCCTCCATTCAGTATTGGAGGAAGAGAGGGAGTGAAACCTATATTTTTTATTTCTATAGGAAAGGGTGTGTCATCCCTCTTGCAAAGATATGGGTTTGTAAATAGTCAGTTGTTCAACTATAATCAGGGTGTTTTTGTCCCCACACATATCATGAAAATGCATCGACGAACCGACAAAGATTCGTTAGGCTTTCGGTATTAGTTGTGAGGCTGCAAGATTAATAAATGAAAGGAAGTACCCAATAGACTTTGGTAGAGGAATTTTGAGACCAGCCTAAAAGCAATGTTCGTAAAGACAAACTTCCTATCGTGGGGATTCGGTGCGCCACCGGTCTCATCGGCTAGACATATTAACAAAACCTTGAGGAGAACAATATGCTCGCTATTTAGTAGCAATTTTTTCGGGCATATATTTCCCTGAGTCTTGGGGACATGTATATTTCAACAAAAATTATTTCTTATGATGACAAATTAATTGATATACTACCATAACTTCACTATCCACTCTCTAAATTCACTAGAGATTAAAACAAGCACTCAATACATTATGAGATATGTTACCATGAACACATCATCCAATCGACCATGGAAACATATCCATGCAATAAAATGAAGCTCCCAACCAAGACAATGATGATCATAACCAAGATAATCAATATCACAAGATCATCTCCCAAGCCTCAAATGGTTATTCAAACATCAACTTGTCAAATAAGCAAGTTCCACCAAAGCGCATAACTTATGATGATCAAAATCTTGTAAACATCATAATCCCAAAATTAATGATTCAAGCAAGTCAAAGAATGCTCAAAATCCCTGTTGATTATAACTTTATTTTATTGTAATTTAGTAACCATTTTACAAAATTAAAGTAACTTGTTTATCGTTCTACGTGCTCAAAACCTACTCAGCTAAACCCACCCTAAATCTCCCTATACCTTCCCTAAAGCATGGCCCTAAGTTGAACACCCTTTTGCCTAAAACTTGGGAGGATTAATCTCCTAAACCTTAGTTTTAGTTGACTAAAACAAGTTTTGCCAACTAAATTTTTTATAGTCAACTAAACCCAGCAAACCTACAAACCAAAAGGAGTTTTAGTCGAATAAAAATCACTTTTAGTTGACTAAATGTACCAGAATTCAAATTTATCTTTGGTAAACCTTTCCAACCTATTACCAACCTTTAGCTGCCTCTTAATATTGTAAATAGATCCCCTCACTTCAATTACAAAACACGCAAGCATATAACACCATTTCCTTGAGAAAAGCTCCATCATCCTAGTTTATGTCATCCATCCTTAAGTTTATAAAGAGAAATTCAGATAACCCACTTGTGTGTTTTAAACACAAAATCTCCATTAAAACCATAGCTTCAAGAAAACCCACTTGAACCTAAATCGCCATCCGCAATCCTTCTTCATCAAAGTTACAACCCAATACCTACTTGTGATAAAGTCTTAACCCGAAAACCCACTTGAGCAATATACTTGTGATACTTGATTATTAGTCATTTTAGAGACAGAAAGTAAAATCATTACTCCACTATTTTTTTATAGAAACCATGCTTTACATTTTGGTAGCAGATCTTATTGTTGTGACTCATGGTTAACTTTATTGTATCTTCTCGACCAGTAGTGTCATTATTGCGGATATTCAAGGCGTTTAAAGTCCTTGGGCTATTGCGTGGGTACCACTTGGTCAAGGATGAATTTATCATCTTATTGGTTGAGGTTTGCAAGATAGTGTTCCTTATAAGGTTTTTGGTTCCACCATAATTGAATCGCATATAGTGAAGTTCTCGAATACTGTCTAGAGCATAGACGAAAACAAAGGTCGAACCACGTTAAAATCTCGATTTGCAAAGTTTTATTATTCTCTCTCTTAACTTCTTACATTTGTTATTGATTAATTTTTATTTTATAATTTCATTTATCATATTACAATTAATAATTGCAAGTAAGTTAAGAAAGTTTTTAAATTTGTCATTAAACCCATATACCCAATTCACCCCCCTTCTTGGGTATATTTTCGGGCTAACAATTAGTATTAGAGCCTAGCTCATACATACTTATTTTGAAAAGTACATTTTGATTATACTGATAAAAAAATGTTAATCATTTCATAACAATTTTTGAAAAGATACGACATACCCATTTTTGATAGAGAAGATTTTAAAACATGAAAAACCACAACCTCTTGGCTTATCTAATTTTTGAAAAATTATAAGTGACAACAAATCAACTTTACTAGATAGAATAACCCCCCAAAAAAGTTTGAATTAAATAATGAAGATATAATAATTCTATGATCTTCTCTAGATAATATTGTTGCATGAAAAGTAGTGCATTGCACGAAAGCCAACGATATTTAGGATACTCTTTCAAAAGAAGTCTTAAATGAAGTTCCACCTAAAGAAGTGATGTTGAGTCCATCAAACTAACAAAATATACAAACGAAAAAAGAAGAAGAAATAGTAGAGTAATCGTCAACTTTATCATCCTAAGAGGAAATGGAAATTCCATCATGCTCACACCAAGAATCAAGAACTTATGAGGTAAGATCTTACTCTAATAAATCCTTAGATACAAAAAGTTTCTCTAAAAGGGATGTTATGCATGCTGTAATAACAACATAAGATTTTGTGGATCAAGCCATCAGTGCATATATAAAGTAGTTTAATGAATACATTATTTTAGAAAACAAAAGTAGAGATCTTCACATTTCAAAAGTGGATTCAACTAAAAAAAATTAAAAACGCACTATTGAAATTAAAAGAATAGAATAGGAGACTAACATCAAATGGGAAAGAGACAAAACTTGAAGTTGAAAATATTTAAAGTAAAACAACAAGTTAAAACTAGAAAATGATGAAATCAAAGAGGATTTTGATATTTTGAAGAAAAAAAAAAGTAAGTACCCTTCGTGTATTCAAATCGAAAACAATCAACTAAGAAAAGAAGTCGATTTTTTAAGAAAATCTTTTGTAAAAATTGATCAAAGTGGCAAAAGCTTGAAGTTACTTTTTGGAAAACAAAATAAGAAATGGCAAACTGAAAATCAACAAAATATCTTATGAAAGAAAAGGAAGATTTTATTTATAAAACAAAAGTAGGGGAACTCAAAAATAAATGTCACAAAAACCCAAAACATAAAGCATGATGCCCATTGCACTTTTTGTAAAAATAAAAACCACTCCTTTAAAAAATGTCATTCCCAGCTAAAGTTCGAAAAGAATAATTTTTGTATCATTTGCATAAAGAAATATCATATATACATTGATCGTGAATCCCGTTCAACTAATGGTATTGCACACATTGTGGTAAAAATAATAATACATTTGATGTTCGCAACATGAGAAAAAGAAAAATTCAGGAGTATAAACAAAGGAGATCATTATACTCCTTTAGTAATAAATAAGGACCCAAAACTCAAAGAGTACCGGAATTAAATGTTCATCCTTCTTATTTTGTAGGTAATCAAAGAATGCCAAAAAGACATTATTTTGAAGATACCAAACAATGAAAGAAATAGCCAAAAATGGAGAAAGATGGAATTTATGGAGAAGGGACATACATGATGAAAAAGAAAGAAGGCAAATAATGGCAAAACATTAAAGGGTTACCAATATTGTAAGGATCTAAGTAAATCTTCAAAATGGTATCATATATCCTTGATACTCAAATAATTATTTATTCTCCCTTGTAACGAAAACTAAAACACATGATGCATGCAAAATCTAGAAACCACTACACCACAAGAACAATCTAACAATCACATTAACACATATAGGATATAAACGTGTTTATTGAAAACTTCATCACATCTCAATCAAACCTATAGACATATGATTGAAAAATACAACAATGTGAAAAATCGTGAATATGCAATACTCTAAACGTTAGATTACACATATTTAGAATAGATTGTTAAAAGGTGATATTTGTGATGAGAACATATATCGAAAAAATGTTTTAAGAAAATAATTGGTTGGTGAAAATTATTTAAGATTCTTATCTTTGAAAAGAAATATATTTTGGAAACTCCGTGAAAAAAGTTTTAAAATAAAGAAAAATATTCTTGAAAATTCCAAAAAAGATGATTTATACCTCCTTTAAATTGAAAGATGGGCTCTTATACTTATACCCCCACATTAGAACTCAAATAAATTTATAACCTTGGTTTCATGAAAACTACGAATACTTTTACAAGTTATAATGATTCTTATTAGAAACATATGATTTCACAATAACACTCAAATATGTCCTACACATATGACAAGAGTAAAATGGAACACACTTGATCCCATCACAACAAACGCGTTTATGTAAAGATTGTCTAACTATCCCCACACACAATGGAAACACAATTGAAAACTAATCCCACATGGCTTCCACAAAATGAAATCTACATGATTCAAACTTTCCTTACACTATTTGAGGATCATATAAAATGAAGAAACTTCTTAACCTCAGAAAATCCAAAAAAAAACACATAACATAAAACATTATTTCACAGCTTATGAAATATTAGAGAAAGAAATAGTGTTGTTCGAAAAATGAAAAACCGTTGAGAATATTGAAACACCATTGACCAATTGTTCACCTTAATTCAACTACAATCAAGAATACTATATCTCACACTCTCCACCAAATCATTTACACACCTAATACTTGAATTCTTTCTTGAGTTGTACCCTTATACTATCATACTTGTCTATGATTTATGAAAACATATTTATATGTTATTTATCCCTCCTACAAGTGTTTGCATCCTTACCTAGATTGTGAGATTTGAATTCCCTCATAATTTTTCAAAATACTATTTGGGCCTAAAATATGAACACTTCATGTAACATATGCTTTATGAATTTTGGAGAAGGAAAGAAATAACACATTTAGTATATCAAAGTTTTTAAGTTGATTCAAAAGTGTAAAGAAAAATTTATCCAACCTAAATTTCAAAAATTTGATGAAGAAACCTTTTTTGGAGTAAATCATAAATAATCAAACTTATCTGCACAAGAACCCATGTCATCCAAGATTATATACATATCACATTTTATGAAATCAATAAATACTCCCTTCAAAATCAAAGATCCCCACCGAGTATGGAAAATAAATAGAAATCCTCTCCATGGGATCAATCAAGAACTAACACTAGGAAGAAACCATAGTTGAAAGAAATTATCCCTCTAAAATCTACAAGTCCGATGTCCCATACCAAAATTTTGGGGCAACATTATCGAAACAAACATATTAACATCCAACATCACTTCTTATGATACCATGTACCAAAAATGGGATGTGATACATTAGTCTACTTATGACATAAAACAACCTCACCGACATCTTTACCAAATCTCGTTCTCACGATAGGACTTCACCACTCAATATGACCTTACCATCACAACTCCAAATAAAATTGTTTTGAAAACTTATGCAACACTAATCCACTACATGCATATGATATGTTATACTAGCAACCTTCTTAAAAACATTCACTTCCACACATTCCAACTACCCGAGATGCTTATATAATATACTTTCGAAAGACGTCCTCACTAAGAAAAGTCAAAATCTCCGCTATCTAAACCTCATATGTGCTTCTAATTTATAAACACTTTAAACCACAACATTAAGAGTATACTCTGATATGATTCTTATTAAACCACTGCATAATATATATTATCTTGGTATGATTCTCACACGATTAAAGTTTTTACTGCCATGAATTCACCCCATGAAAAATATGATCCATCACTTGCCTTAATTGTCAAGACCCATGATAATAAAAGATATTGCCTCCTAGTGTTTCTACACTAACTCTGTTTTGCAGTATATATCAAAAAAGTAGTCAAAAAATACCCCCATTATTTTCAATAATGAAAAATAAGGATAAATATGATATGAGATGAAGATGATACAACTAAGGGAGAGAAAAACAATTTTCTAAAAACTAAGTCTCAAAGTAAGGGGGAGACTTTCAACCATTTTTTGAAACTATATCAAATGTTTTGTCATCATAAAAATGGGGAGATTGTGAAACCAAATATATTTCAAACAAAAGGATTTGGTATGATGAAAACACAGTTGATATAAGATCATAACTTCATTATCTTCTCACTAATTGTACTTGAGATTAAAACAAGCACTCAATATATTATGAGATGTGTTATGAGGAACACATCATCCAAGAAACCATGCAAACACATCCACGCAATATAATGAAGCTCTCAACCAAGACAAATGAATATCATAATCAAGATAATGAACATCATAAGATCATATATCAAGCCTCAAATGGTTGTTCAAACACCAACTTGTCAAACAACCAAGTTCTACCACATACCATAGCCCATAGTTATCAAACTCGTGAAAACATTACATCATAAGCCCACAATTGATGATTTGAGAAATTCAATGAATGCTCAAAAGCCCTCATGATTATTACTTTATTTTATTATACTCTAGGAACCATTGCACAAAAGTAGAGTAATATGTTTATCCTTTTATAAGCTCAAAACTAACTCACCTAAACCCACTCTAAAGCTCCTTAAACCTTCCCTAAAGCATGGCCCAAAACCCAACACCCTTTTTCCTAAAATTTGGGAGTTTTAGTCGACTAAAGCCTAATTTTAGTCGACTAAAGCCTAGTTTAGCCAGCTAAACTTTTTAACAAAAAACTCAACCTAGTCAGCCTATAAACCAGAATGAGTTTTAGTTTAAACCCACAAACTCCAGCAAAGCTATAGCTTCAAGAAAACCCACTTAAACCTAAATCCCCAATCCCTCTTTAGCAAAGTTACAATCTAATACCTACTTGTGCTAAATCCTTAACTCGAAAAACCACTTGAGCAATATATGTGTGATACTTGTTTACTTGTCTTTTAAGAGAGAAAAAGAAAACTCATTATTCCATTATAAATCAAATTTTCTTTAGATTTTGGTTTTGGATCTTATTATTGTGACACGCGACTAACTTTACTATATCTTCTTAGCCAGTAGTATCGTTGTTACAAATAATCAAGGTATTTAAAGCCCTTTTATTGCCTGAATACCGCTTGGGCAAGGATGAGTATAGCATCTTGTTGGTTGCAATTTGCAAAGTAGTATTCCTTTCGAGGTTTTTGATTCCACCGTAAGTGAATCACAGATACAGAAGTTCTCGAGTACTATTTCAAGCGTGGACCTGGGCAGAGGATGAACCATGTTAAAATCTTAATTTAAAAAGTTTCATTAGAATCTCTCTCTTAACTGCTTATATTTATTGTTAATTAATTGATATTTTATAATTAGATTTATCATATTGCAATTAATCATTGCAACGAAGTTAAGAATTCTTTAATATATGCTATTAAACCCATATACCCAATTCACCCACCCACTTGGGTATATATTTCTGAGTCAACGGTTGTTTTTAATAATTGTATCATGAGTAGAACGCGAAGAGCCTACAAGATGATTAATATTTTGACCTCTTATCGAGCATTCAGTTCTACCAGCAGTAGGCGAAGAGGCACCACGTGTGGAGTCCCTCAATTCCTTATGTTTTGGCCCGAAATGATCAATAATCTATACCCTGTTCGCCAGAGATAGTTGGTGTTAACTTCTCTCTTGAATAGCCTAAGTTAGAGTGTGACCAAAAAGTGATGTCAGCCAATATATTGGTACAAAGGAGACTCATAGTGAATAAAATCATAGATAAATGGGTTGCTATCAGGAAATTAAGCTACAGATGTACTAATACTAGTGAAATGTAAAATAAAACTAAGACTTTAAGAAGACAGAGTTGAAATGTTAGAAAATTGAGGAGAAAACAGATACCAGCAAGATGAGGTTAATGCTAAAAGATTGTGCTTGAGAATCTATGATTAAAGGAAGGCGAGCCCCTGTGAAACACTACCGCCAATAAGATGATGTTATTTAGGAAATGAAGGTAGCAGAAGTATGAAAAAAGATAACTAGGAGACTCTGTTGATATTTTAAAGGTGCAAAAATTCTCAAAAGGAAGTCAACCATTTTTTATACCAAGAAGGAAGGAGTCATTTCGAATTCAATGGATGATCTAATGGATCTGGTATTTGGTGCGTAACATGCGTTGTCGGTACGCGTGAGTTGGATTTGGGTGACACGCGCACTTTGGGAGCACGTGTATCAGAAGATGTGAAATCATTACAACACTTTTTTTGAATGACATTTTTCATTAGGAACACACAAGGACGAATCATCATGTAACTTCAGAAACCCACACAAGCATGGAATCCTAGGCGTCAGAACGCAAATCATGCGAAATCAAAATTCTGGTAGCAGGCATATCCGAAGTAGGTCAGCATGGAACATGTATTTAAATTTATGTGAAGTAAAATTCCTACTAGGTTTGGCAATAACGCAAGTGGTGAGAATGATCTCCATCTATGATCAAGACTCTTCGACTCATCTCTGTGAACATAAAGAGTCTGGAGGATAGCCGATGAGGGGGATTTCAGAGCGATCTAGTCTAAATAAATTTATTGAAAGATTTAGCCAAATGAATTTTTTATTTCCATTAGGCGATTATTAGTTTAGTTGAAATTTGAACAATTCAATAGCCGACACAATTTCTCACCTATCGAAGGACAATCGATTAATTATCACAGTGACTTGGTCAATTAATATTTAGGGTGTGTTTGATAAACAAGATGGAAAATAAGCGCTAGGAGTCAATTTTCATGAAATCGAAAACTTGAAAATATTTTCCATGAAAAAAATTTGTTGGTGTTGTTTGATTGCAATTATTTTTCAGGTGAAAAATGTTCTATTTTCCATCTTTTATGTATTTGATTTTCAATATTTTCCATGGAAAAAAAAGTTTTGAAATATATATAAAAATAGAAAAATAATAAAAATCCCAAAAAATTAATAAAAAAAGCCAGAAAATTTAAAAAAAATAAAAAACAAAAAATAAAAAATACAAAATACAAAAATTGAATAAAAAAACTAGAAAAAAAATATTAACCCCATAATGAATTTAAAAAAACAAATAAAAAAAATAAAAAATGAATAAAAACCAAATCCACCACCACCCCAACCCCCAACTGTTTCGTCCCTCCTGTTGCTAGGTCTTTTTTTTATTATTTTTTTCAAATATTTGCATTTTTATTAGTTTTCTAGGGTATTTATTCCTTTTCATTTTTTTAGTTTTTGAGCCCCTTTTTATTTTCTTTTATTTTTTTCTTAATTAATAAATTTCTGAGTTTTGGATAAATTTTGGGGTGTTTTTTTAAATTAATTCAGGGGTTAATATTTATTTTCTATTTTTTATTCCTTTTTTGGATTTTTTTCATTATTTTTGTGTTTTTATTGATTTCTCTTTTTTTTCTTTTTTTTAATTTTTGGGTTTTTTTAAATTAATTCTGGGACTAATATTTATTTTATGTATTTTTTTCATTTTCTGTACTTTTAAAATTTTCTGAGTGTTTTTTAAATTTTTTGTTAATTATTTTCTTAATTAATAAATTTTTGGGTTTTTTTTAAATAAATTCCGGAGTTAATATTTATTTTCTTTTTTTACCCACTTTGTGTATTTTTTTCATTATTTTTTGGGTTTTATTCATTTTCTGGATTTTTTCATTATTTTTGGGGTTTTATTCACTTTCTGGATTTTTTCATTATTCTTGGGGTTTTATTCACTTTCTGTAAATTTTTCATTATTTTTGAGTTTTTATTCACTTTCTGTATTTTTTTTCATTATTTTTCGGTTTTTATTCACTTTTCGTATTTTCTTCATTATTTTTGCGTTTTTATTCATTTTCTTGATTTTTTTTCATTATTTTTGAGGTTTTATTCACTTCCTCTATTTTCTTCATTATTTTTGGATTTTTATTCACTTTCTGGATTTTTTTTCCCATCATTTTTGGGGTTTTATTCACTTTATGGACTTTTTTCATTATCTTTTGGTTTTTATTCATTTTTTGAATTTTTTTATTTGGGGGGGGAGGGGGGGGGTTGTTCACTTTCTGTATTTTTTTCATTATTTTTGGGTTTTTATTCAATTTCTGGATCTTTTTTCATTATTTTTGGGTTTTTATTCACTTCATGGGTTTTTTCATTATTTTTGGATTTTTATACATTTTCTTGATTTATTTCACTTTTTCGAGTTTTATTCACTTTCTGGATTTATTTCATTTTTCTCGGGGTTTTATTCACTTTTTGTATTTTTTTCATTATTTTAGGGGGTTTATTCACTTTCTATATTTTTTTCATTATTTTGGGGGTTTTTTCACTTTCTGTATTTTTTCCATTATTTTTTGGGTTTTATTCACTTTTTGTATTTTTTTCTTCATTTTGGGGGTTTTATTCACTTTTTGTTTTTTTATTATTTTTTGGATTTTATTCACTTGTATTTTCTTTCCATTATTTTTGGGTTCTATTCACTTTCTGAAATTTTTTTCATTTTTTTTGGAGCTTTATTAATTTTCTGGGTTTTTTCATTATTTTTGAGATTTTATTCACTTTCTCTATTTTTTTCATTGTTTTTGAGTTTTTATTCACATTCTGTATTTTTTTTCATTATTTTGGGGGGTTTATTCACTTTCTATATTTTTTCATTATATTTGGGTTTTTATTCACTTTCTGAAAAAAAAATTATTATTTTTTTAGTTTTTATTCACTTTCTGGATTTATTTTATTATTTTTAGATTTTTCTTCATTTTCTGGATTTTTATCAATTTTTTTTGTTTCCATGGAAAATGAATAACAAGGTGGGAGGAGGTTTTCTAATTCCACTTTTTTGTGAAAAAAGTGGTTACGTGACTTGTTTGAAGGAAATTAATTCCATGAAAAATTTTGTTTATCAAACATTCAAAAGATGGAAAATAACTCCATATATTATATTTTCCATGGAAATTTAGTGATATCAAACACACCCTTATTTAAAGCAAGCATCATATTCCTTATAAAGGTGGACCACTCTCTCAAAGGAGAGGAAACGTCGGGTATGCAAAGAAGCCAGAGACGAACTCATGACCCATTATGTTAACCACACTCTCAAATGATGGAACATGAGTAACATTATATAGTTAAATATATAAAGCTAGTGTAGCGTTGAATAGAAATTAAGTGAATCTTAGTGCACGAAATCTCCCTATAATCTCCAAGATCAATAAAGACAACACCGTTGCCCCTTCGCCTTGTGGACGTAGGCCTATACACCCTAACCACATAAATCTGGTGTTTATTCTTTTACTACTTTATCGTTATCCTATATTATTATGACATGTCTTTGAATTATATTTCTTGCACTAACATGAAACATCAATGTATAGCAAATAATCAACCCCACTTTTAGGAAGATCCAAAACTGAAGTTGAATTCATCATCTCCTTAAGAGTGGCGAAGGCATGTTGACACCTCTCAATCCAAACAAACTAAATACCCTTATGAGTCAACGGTTTCGTTATCATAAAAAATCCTCGAATGTACCTCAAGTAATAACCAACCAATCCTAAAAAGTTACGAACCTCCATAGGTGTGAGCTCCATTTGAGGCGAAAAATCTTACTCTTAGCATTAGGACTCTATTTTGTGTATTTGTAGTCTTATTGATAGATTACATGAGTAGGATGCATTTGATTAGATGATGAAAATCATGTATAGCAAGTAATAAACATTTTTAAGAAAAAAAATGTTGCAAAAATGTTGTTTTGTTGAAAAATAATGATGAATAAATATTTCAAAGTTTCTTGAAATGAAGATTGGGATTTTTATAAAAATGGTGTATTTTCTATAAAAATGATGTTAGACATTTTATAAAATAAAATGTTTGAGAAATGAGGTTGATGTGAAATAAAATAATTGATGAAATAACATCCTAAAATTTCTTATAAAAATGGAGATTTTAGGAAAAGTGGACATTTGCTAAGTTTGAACAAATTAAAAATGCCTTTTATATTTTGAAAAGCATAATTTTGCAAGTATTGTGAATTTCTAGAATGAAATGTATGTTTAACCCATTTAATAGAATTTTAGAACTTAAAATCCATCTTCTCATGCATATAAACTTGTAGTTTTTTATAACAAATATTTGAACAATTTTAAAGCAGGTTTTGTTGGGTTCAGACAAGATATAAGAAAAATAGAAATTTCAATCATCAAAACGTATTGAAAAGGGGTTAAAGGTATAATGAATATAAGGTTGTAAGACTAAATATATTGATAAAAAGGAAACGGAATTTTCTTATAAAATTAGTCTTTAAGTGTAATTAGATTTCTTGAATAAAGAATTAAAGAAATGTCTAATTTGGAAATATGGTTAGAAAAGGTATTGAATAAGTGTTGATGGTTAAACATTGGAAAGTTGGTGTGTGTAACTTAATAATGTTTTGAAGATTAACACTTATAAATTTGGAAGGGAAATAATGGAATAAGATGTTTCCATTTGAAATGAAAATTAGTCCAAAAAGGTTAAAGGGTTTTAAGGTGTTTGAAAATACTTAATAAGTTAGTATGGGTAACTTAATGGTGTTTTGAGAAATCGACTCTTGTGAAATTGGAGCAAAAATGAGTTTGAAAATAAATGGGTAAAATGATAATTTTATGTAAAGCGGAACATTTTTATTAAATAAAAATATTGAAAAGGGTGTTACACAGGATAGTCCTAATGAACATGATTTTTGGAACAAAATCAAAGTTAAAATGTAAAGGAAATTAAATGATAATTTCAAAGTGTAACTTGAGTTTGGGTGAAACCTCGGATTTGGCTTCGGCCGTGTAAAAAGGAAAAGAATGAATAATATTGACATTTGTAAAATGTTAACACACATAAAAGGAACACACATGACACCAGGATAATTAAGGAAGGTCCGGGGCCCTGGGGTGAAATACCCAAAATCACTGGCCAGAGAATATAGTGGCGGCGATGTGTAGCCCATAAAAGTATGCAGTTTATTGGACAGTTTCGAGAATAAAATAAGGAATAAGGAACATTTCAAGAAACAGGTTGTTTAGTAAAGTTTATTAAGGCAACCTAACTTGGATGAATTAATCAATATTCCGTTAAATGATAAAGTGGACAGGGAATGTGTAAATTAATTAATGTCCATAAAGTAAAGAAAAAGGGTAAGTATAATGATTAAACGGGTGAGTTAAAAAAACTAAGAAAGTTTAAACATAATTAACACAAGGGTGTGTTGTGAAAGGTTTTCAAAGGTTAAATAAGTATTTTTTTATACGGTGTTCGCCTGTATTGAAAAGGGTGATTCTCAAATGAAAATATTATTGTACATTGTTTAAATGGAAAAGGATAATTTCGATAAACAAATAGTTTATGTTAAATAAAGTGTAGTGGTTTCAAGTATTTAACTGTGTGCATTAAATAGAGGGGTAAATATCAAGTTAAGAAAGAAGAAGTCTTTTATGAGATTATGGTAAATTAATTGGGATAAATAACGTTTTCGAAAGTAAAACGGTTTCATGCATTAAGTATGTATGTATACAAGATAGTTGTATGTGCACGTAGGTATACCGTGCTATTGTCTTCTTTCTGTCGTTCATTTTCGTACTGTATTTTGTATATTTCCACTGGGCATTGATTCACACCCTTATCTTTGTTACGAGAGGTTGAGTGTGGGTTTGTATTTTGAGATCGTTATACTAGTTAGTATTTTATTTAATTTTATGTTAGTAGCCCTGTTTGCTTAGACTCTGGGGTGCTTCCCACGGGCCCCTCACGTAGTTTGACTTGAAAATGGAATCGCATGCTAAACAAGTGAAATGTTAATTAAAAATAAAATTGGACTAGTAACAGTACATAGGTTGTTTCATTGCACTCGACGCCTAACGCTCTAGTCAGGTCGGGTTGACTACAGGTAGCCCATAAATTCGGGTTGGGGCGTTACAAATGGTATCAAAGCTTTAGGTTCAAGGTTCCTTCGAGAGTGACGTGGTGAAGTTCGTACTGGATCTTTCGACGTCGATATTGGTTTTGGGTCGATCACGTTGGTTTCGGTAACAGTTTGGCTCGTGTCCTCGACAGTAAAGTCAAAGCAGTTAGCACGACAAGTAAGTTAGTGTACACAATTGAACTGATAGTTGTTAAATCGCTTTCGCGCTTCTCATTATATGTTAGTAAAGTACGGGTGTCCTTGCAAGCCAATAGTTGTGACACCGTGGTTATTAGTTCGAGGTGTTTGTGTTTAATCCTTGATGACATAGAATCTTTTGAGATATCAATAGAACGAGATGACGTCCATTAGGCAAGTAACACGAATTACGTAAGGTCAATGGTAAGGGTTGATAGTTAGGGTGTCGTGACTAAGTAATGATGATTGATGATTAAAGTGTACATAACCCCTAGGTGTGGCACTTAAGGGTGGCTAATGCCCATAATTTAGTTAGGCAAATTCAAATCCTTGTGGTAATACCGTAATCGGTGGATAGTTGATGAGTATGTAAATTTATATGGGTTAAAGTTTGAGGCTAGATACATTCAGTCTTAGTTGATAAGATAATATCTTATGGGTGAGTACTTTAGTAGGCATGATGAACCATGTTGGTCAACACTTGGGATGCGTACTCAGTCTAAGTCGGTAAGATAGTATTGTTATGAGTACATGTCCTGGTGATTCTTGATTGAAAGTTATACCTTGTAGGGTATGATAAGAGTTACGAAAAAATTATAATAAGTATATTAATTATGCAACAATGATGGTTGATGGGACTTGGGAGTGAACTCTAGGTAGTCTTCTATGATGGGGTTTTAATAAAATGTAATGTGATTTCAAAGATTAGGGTCTTTAGTGATGTCGGTGAGGCAGACCTTGAGGTTTATAGGTTGTAAGCAATGTCATGTATTCTGTCATAATCCTTAAGTAACATTAGTTGCGGTTTGGTACGTGGCTTATGGTCACAACCGTTTAGATAAAAGATAAGAATATTGTCTAAGTACAAAGACTCGTTATAGCCGCCGAAGTAATGGCTAGGTGCGAGGTAATCCTAGTGTGAGAGTAGTTTATAGGCATTTTGGGGTGCCCATAGGACTAATTATGTGTGGCATCATTAGAAACAGAAGTTGACTTGTTGCCATGACCTAAGGTGTTCTATGGTCAAGGTGCGCCACATGTGGAAGTTCATGGACTAATGTCTTTACGAGCACCGGTTAATCGCGATGTGGGTGTTGAAAGGTATGTAGAGCGCACCTACAATGATAAAGGTACGGATGATGAAATCTTATCGGGTCTTGAGGAATATTACATAGAATATATTTGGTCTCCTTAGGAGACCAATTAAGTCCATTATGAAGGAGCATTAGCATCCTAGTGATGATTGTGTTGAGGATTAGGTGAAGATCTCATATTACTGGTCAGGGTTTAGAATAGTCATATAGTGTACATGTCGGGTGTGGCTTCTCGAATCGACACAGATGGGTGAGTGTAATCCTTAAGGTAAGATGATAGCCTATGCCGTTATAGGCGTGATGCTCGGATATCATGAAATAACTAGTATTGGTGTTGTGACACTCGATTTCAAGGTGTACTAGGAAATGTATTCGCAATTTAGGTTGATGATGTTGGGTGGAGATTTGAAATGGCAACTAAGGTGGATGATATCGAAGCATGATATAATGTTGGTGCGTGTCGATGGTATATGCTATTATAGTCTTAGTAATGTATGGATTAGTTCTTGGTGCATCCATCCCCCCTAGATCCTCGCGGCGGGCGGGAGAGAGCGATGGAGGATCCTTACATCCCGCGCGTCCCTCTCGGGAGCGCTTCGGTCGGCATCATTTGGGTGAGGCGTAAAAATGTAGAGAGATTAGAGTCGCCAGTCTATTTTACTTAAAATAGACAAAAGAAGGGGAGCCATCCCGAAGGACAGCATCCAAAGACATACTGATGCATACGAAACCAAAATGATTTGAAAAGGGTCCGAAGGCTAAGTTACGAAATGGGAAAGTGTTAGGCACCCATTCCGCCCTTTAGGTCTCTCGTGAATTTTTGTTATTTTCCCCATGATGTGTGTGCATGTGTATATATAGTGGGGATAGGAATTATCGACTTGTACCATGGAAGAGGTAAAGCGAGTCATCCGTAGGAAGATATAAAAATATTAGAAAATAGGATTTACGCGATTATCCTTACGTTGATCGTTATGATGGAACGATAACGCATGCGGAATAATACGCCACTAAATATATGTATGTATACAATATAAGAGAGTGGAGTTTAGAGAAAATAGAAAATGTGGGAAAAAGTAAAAAATAGGACTCGAGTCTCGGGTTTTACCCCGAGGCGCCTACGTAGCCTATAGAAGCATCAAACTCCACGTAATTCGCATGCAAAAAGAGGGGTGGGGGTTATCCCATAAATGTGTAGAAAAAGTGTTTTAGTTGTGAGAAAAGTGTAAGAAAAGTATGAGAATTTTCGTTTGGAATTTACGAGCAAACCCTCTTTTTCTTGTTTTTTGGGTTTTTATTTATATGAAAATAAGATATGTGCAATAATACTAAATAAAAAGTATATTGGGATGTGTGAGATGAGATAATAAAAGTGCTAAGTAATAAAACAAGTTGTTGCGAATTTATGAGAATTTAAAGAGAGAGTTGAGAAAATTGGACCTTTTTGAAGATCTTGAGCTTGATCTTGAATGTTGGAGACCAGCCCTTAGACTTGGATGATGATGGAGGGTAGTGAATTCACCAAGTTTGATGAAAAGTATGATGAAAAGTGAAGGTTAGAAAGGGATTTAGGTGTGGAAATTACGCTGACTTCGAGAGAGGTTTTCTGGATCTGCTGAGAGTGATATCTATCAGATATGGGCTCTCTTTTGCAAGTGAGGTCATGCCTCCTTTTTATAGGCCCATGGCATTACCGATCGGCATAACCCTATTCCTACCAATTGACAGGTGCATTTAGGCACACTGCCGATAGGCAGGGTCTGGGACTTGCCGTTTGGCATTATTTTTCAAGCCTTTTCATAAAATCGGTCGCAGAACACAAACCGTTGATCAGAATTCTGCACGGGGGAGACCGTTAGAAAGGTAATTCAAAGGCCTTCTAAATTACTTCAGACTGCTCCCGGGTTCGGGAGCTGACTTTGGGTTAAATATGGCTCGAAAGCATTCGTCAATTCATTGGACGGGGAATCGTCGGACGCAAACGGATTGTTCGTCCACATGGTAAGTCCAAATCACGCACGGGGCAGACCGTTGGAAAGGTTAGGAGATGCACTTCGACATTACAAAGAGTTTGATCTGGTTCGAGGAGTTTACTTTGGTCAATCGGGCCCTGGAAGCATTTAGTGACCTCTCAGAGTAAAATGGATCGTTCGTCTGTACCGTCAGTCAGAATCGCGGACGGAGCAGACCATTAGAAAGGGGTTTCAATGCCATTCTAAGATTCATTCAGTCTCGATCGAGTTGAAGAGTTGACTTTTATCAAATGGAGTCTGGGATCGCCCAATGGCCTCCTGATTGAGTTTCGGGGGAAAACGGATCATTCGTTCGCATGGTAAGTCGGAATCGCACACGGGATGGACCGTTGGAAAGGGATTTCAGTGCCCTTCAAATATTCATTCAGTCTTGGTCGAGCTGTAGATTTGACTTTTTATCAAACGGAGCCTGGGAGTACCCGATGGCTTCTAGGTCGGTACTCGGGGTATGACCTGGGTTTGTAGTGATGAAGGGGGGTGCTAGGGACCTCAGGAGAGTTTAGGAGGTAACAAAATGGGGTGTCTATAGAGCCCCTCGACGAGTGAGTTTGGAATAAATGATAGCCGTCGAATAGACACCGCATGATGCTTTTGAGGGAGGATGACCAATTCATAGGGTCGAGCCTGATTCTAAGAACCTAAGGGATGGTTTGGAGGAAAGATTTAGGCCAATTCCTGATGAGGTGATGGGGATGACAAATTCTATGTGTCGAAGCCAATTATGGGCTTAAAGATAAGGGTGATCGATTCTGCGGGTCGAAGACAATTCTGAGGGCTTAAAGATGAGGGTGATCGATTCTGCGGGTCAAAGCCAATTCTGAGGGCTTAAGGTGGGATGACCAATTCTGCGAGTCGAAGCCAATTTTGAGGGCTTGAGGATGAGGTGACCAATTCTGCGGGTCAAAGCCAATTCTGAGTGCTTAAGTAGATATGACCAATTCTACGGGTCGAAGCCAATTCTGTGGGATTAAGTTGAGATGATCAATTTTACGGGTCGAAGCTAATTTTGCTGGCTTAAGTTGAGATGACCAATTCTATGGGTCGAGGCCAATTCTGCGGGCTTAAGGTGAGATGACCAATTCTATGGGTCGAAACCAATTCTGCGGGCTTAAGGTGAGATGACCAATTCTGCGGGTCGAAGCTAATTCTGCGGGCTTATGGTGAGATGACCAATTCTATGGGTCGAAGCCAATTCTGTGAGCTTATGGTGAGATGACCAATTATGTGGGTCAAAGCCAGTTCTGCGGGCTTAAGGTGACGATCCAAGATCGAGGTAAATTATGACCTAAGAGAGGTGACGACCGAGGAACGAGGTCTATTCTGACCTAAGAGAGGTGATAATCCAAGACCGAGGCCAATTCTGACCTAAGAGAGGTAACGACCGAGGATTGAGGTCAATTCTGACCTAACTAAGGTGAAGATCCAAGACCAAGGTCAATTCTGAACTAAGAGAGGTGACGACCGAGCACCGAGGTCAATTCTGACCTAATTCAGGTGATGATCCAAGGCTGAGATCAATTCTGACCTAAGAGAGGTGACGACCGAAGACCGAGGTTAATTCTGACCTAAGAGAGGTGACGATCCAAGATCGAGGTCAATTCTGACCTAAGAGAGGTGAGGACCGATGATCGAGGCTAATTTTGACCTAACTAATGTGATGATCTAAGACCGAGGTCAATTCTGACCTAAAAGAGGTGACGATCGAGGACCGAGGTCAATTTTGACCTAACTAAGGTGGCAATCCAAGACTGAGGTCAATTCTGACTTAAGAGAGGTGACGACCGAGAACCGAGGTCAATTCTGACCTAAGAGAGGTGATGATCCAAGGTCGAGGTTAATTCTGACCTAAGAGAGGTAACGATCGAGGATCGAGGTCAAATCTGACCTAAGAGAGGTGACGACCAAGGACCAAGGTCAATTCTGACCTAAGAGAGGTAACGATCCAAGAGCGAGGTCAATTCTGACCTAAGAGAGGTGACGATCGAGGACCAAGGTCAATTCTGACCTAACTAAGGTGACGATCCAAGACCAAGGTCAATTCTGACCTAAAAGAGGTGACGACCGAGGACCGAGGTCAATTCTGACCTAACTAAGGTGACAATCCAAGATCCAGGTCAATTCTGACCTAAGATATGTGACAACCGAGGACCGAGGTCAATTCTGACCTAATTAAGGTGACAATCCAAGACCAAGGTCAATTCGAACCTAAAAGAGGTGACGACCCAGGATCGAGGTCAATTTTGACCTAACTAAAGTGACGATCCAAGACCGAGGTCAATTCTGACCTAAGAGAGGTGATGGATGAGGACCGAGGTCAATTCTGACCTAAGAGAGGTGACAATCCAAGACCGAGGTCAATTCTGACCTAAGAAAGATGACGACCAAGGACCGAGGTCAATTCTGACCTAACTAAGTGACGATCTAAAACCGAGGTCAATTCTGACCTAAGAGAGGTGACGACCGAGGACCGAGATTAATTCTGACTTAACTAAGATGACGATCCAAGATCGAGGTCAATTCTGACATACATTTTCTTTGGAACAATCAGGGATTTTGCTGGGGGTAAAGATTAGACTTTGGATTCCGCTGGGGAACGACGAATGAGCTGGGGAAAATGTAGTGCCCCCCGGAGTTCCGCTGGGGAAATCCTTGTGATTTGGGGGATTTTACGGAGGAAAGGCAAGTTTGATGCCGTAAACTCCATTGGGTAAGTGATTAGGTGGTCTAAGGTTTGGATGTATTGCTTGAGACCTTTGGGGGATAGGGGGAGATCTTTAAAGATCCTCCGGGGACGTTGCCGGGAGGAGTTTTACTTGGTATTTGAGAGTTTCGCTGGGGAAATAGGGTTTTCGCTCGAGGGAGTGTGAAATTTTCTTGGTGAAAGTGTTCTAAATCCTTCCTGGGATTTTTAGGAATTTTCTAAGAATTTTCAGGGCTTTCTGTTATTTTCTGGGAATTTTTGTACGAAATTTTAAGGAGGGTGCCAGTCGGCATGGTTCAGAGGGTGCCATTCGACAGTGGCACGGACTTTTAAACTGCCTCGAGAAGGTAGGGGTCAGTGCCGATCGGTGGGTGGGGGGTCAATGCCGATCGGCATGACCCTTGGCATCCTATATAAAGTGGACGAACTCCCTTCATTTTTTACAACTTCTTGCCTTCTTCCTTTCTGCGATTTTCCACTGCAAATCGTTCTAGCATTCCGATCTCTAAGAAATGGCCGCCTTTGTGAGCACTGCAGCGCATAAGGAATGGTTGACTGTTGATGACCGGGCGAACATGGAGTGGCGGGCCAGGGAGCCTCTTACTTTTAGGAGCGAGAACTCCTTTGATGCATTCAATCCGGTTGCGGATGAGAGAACCTTGCTACGAGAGTCGTCGCATCATCACTCTTCGAGGGTGGTGAGCCCTGGCGGTTATGTAAGTAACCTGACTTTTGACATTCTTCTCTTTTCGGTGATTTTTCCTTCCTTCTTGAATTTTGACAAGGTTTCTTCTTTTGACAGTCTGATATCTCTTTAAATAACATGCGTACCCGTGGGACGACGGGGCTTAAGGATGTCTGGGAGCATCTTCCACTCGTGGTGCGTTGGGTGGTATCATCAG
Organism: Sambucus nigra; assembly: GCA_949130495.1. Lineage (NCBI taxonomy): Eukaryota > Viridiplantae > Streptophyta > Magnoliopsida > Dipsacales > Adoxaceae > Sambucus > Sambucus nigra. The sequence continues at coordinate 182,835,179 of OX422208.1, read as the reverse complement.
CGGGTTTTGGGAGGTTAGCGTCTGCGCTGGATGAGACACCTCGGTTGACAGCGATCTTATGTGCTCTGGGGGAGAGATGGTGGGATACTACCCACACCTTCCATTTTACTTTTGGGGAGATGAACGTGACTCCCATAGACGTGCAGAAGCTGCTGGGGCTGGATTGCGATGGGGAGCAGATAGAGGTGGATCGCTCTCTAAGGGTGAGGCCAGAGGCAGTACGAGCGGCGCGTGGTGACGTAGGGAGGATAGTCTCTGGGGATTCCATCTGGCTATCCTTGCGTAAAGGATGTTCTGCTAAGTAGGGTGGTTGATGTGGAGGACGGGCTGCAGGTGAGGCAGATGGCCCGATTGTTCATTTTTCTGATGCTGGGAGGTTTCATGGTGGCGTCGAGCGGCGACGTCTTCCATTTATGGTTTTTACCGTACTTGAGGATGTTTTCAAACATCCCTCTCTATGATTGGGGGAGCCTGACTTTGGCGACCCTCTATTTTTCTTTGGATGCATTCAGCCGGTGCTGCTAGTAAACTTTTACTGGAGCCACGTATCTTCTCGAGGTATTCTTTAATTTTGCGCATTTTTCCTTTCATGCATTCGTATTTTCCTTATGCGTCTATTTTTTATTGTGAATTCCTGTCTTTGGCAGACGTGGTTCTATGAGGTGATTGGGTGTAATACCCAGCTGATTGCTCTGAAGGATGATATCATTGGGGACTTCTGTCGATTGTATCGATGGCGCAAGGCCAATCGACAGTCGAAGGGATCTCTCTCTCTGGAGGCGGTGCGTCGGGTCTTGAATGGCCTGACCAAAAGACTCTTTCCTTTTAGTCTTGGTTTTTGGCATGTTCTGATTTTATATTGATTTATGCCTGCCGGGGATTTTCAAGTGACCTTTTACCCTTGGGGGACAGCCATTCAGGATACGGGGGTAACCGGGGTGAATGTGCAGATGAGGCATTTGCTAGCACATGAGTTTGGCCATTCTTGGTATCTGGGGTAGCGAGTGGTTTAGCAGATTGCTGAGGAGGAGGTGGTGGTGCCACCTGTGCAGCCTCCTATGTCTATGAGGGGGGAGCGGTTGATGCATGAGGATGCGAGGATCACAGCGATGATCGACGAGTCCTTTTTATTGTACACTGATACGGCTGCGTCGTATGACTATATGGACTTTGTGACGAGCTGGTTGATGGCGTCCAATTTATATGATGCCTTGCCTTTTCCTCCTGCGAGTTCGAGTCGGGCGGTGGGGTCTTCCCACAGCGATGGTGGTCCATCGGCGTCTGCGGTGGCGGCGAATTCAGAGGTCCCCTTTATACGATTTCATACCCCTTCATACAACATTCGGCGGGCGGATGGAGGGATGGTACCTATGTTATACCGTCCTCACGCGATGGATCCGGAGGAGGTGGGTTTGACAGAGGAGGTTCTTCGTCCTGCAGTATACCTTTCTGTTCTTTTCCTCTTTTTGGTTCCTTTTCTATTTTGATCCCTCTTTGATATTGATTTTGCCTTCTTCTTGCAGCAAGTCCGGGTGTCAACCACTTGGCTGAGGGATATTAGAGATTGGATCTCATCGGCGACTACCCACATTCAGGATGCGATCCCGATTCCTTCTTGCTTGGTGCTGTATGCTTCGTCCGGGGAGGACTCTGGCTCGGGTAGTGGTGGTGCGTCGTCTCGCCGTAGGGTAAAGAGAGCACGTCGCAGGGGTGGAAGCTCTTAGAGAGTGGGGTGAAGGGTAGGTGAGAGAGAGAGAAAATGTGGGTTCGAGCTGAGTCCTGTTATTTTTTTGCTTTTCTTTTATTTCCTGCAAAATTTGATGTAACACAGAAGAATATATATATGCAATGCAATGGGATTTTTTATTATCTTTTGTTAATGATGGATGAATGCATGCACATGCGCTTTTTACTTTGCTGCTGAGACCGTAAAAAGAGATTTTTTTAGGATTTTTTGAAGAAAAGTTTAAAAAATTGGGAAATTATATAGGGATGGAAGAGGATTGTTGAGATTTTGTTGAGAATGTCAATTTATTTTTATTGAGCTTCTGATTTTGCCAAAAGAGGAAAAAGGAAAATTTTCCAAATTAGGGGGGTGCCGATCGACAAGCCCCTTGCCCTGCCTATCGGCAGTAAAGTCCAGTCCCATTAATTTAAAGCTTTTGATTAATGCCCTCTTCAGCTTCTTGTACCTTGTCGTGTAGGATTTCCTTCGACTTCTGCAGGGGTTATGTCTTTTGTGAGGGTTCTCAAGTATAAAAAGGGGTAGGGGTGGAGCGTTTTCATCACACCTTCACATTCATACTTACTTGCATACTATCTCTTAGTCCTGCAAGATGGATCTCCCTGGTAGCATTGAGTTTGTTAACTATCTCGAAGCCTTGGAAGCGATGTGCTCTTATAATGTCGACTATAATGCTTTCAACATGCATCGGGTCTCTTTGTGGAGCAGTCGGTCCATTGAGTGGAACATGTTGAGGGCGATGGTATAATTTTGGTACCTCGAAGACCATGTATTCCACTTTGGGTTGGATGAAGTTTGTTCTACCTACGAGGAATTTTCTGCCATGCTGGGGATAAATCCTAGTGTTGCTGCGGCTTTAGCTGAATTTTCCCGTTCTCCCAGGGATTTGCTGGTCGGGCTTCTTCATATTTCGCCTTCAGCGGTCAGACCATTGGTTACTGGAGGAATGATCTCCCTACCAGAGGTATTGCAGTCCGTGCATTTGCGGGAGGTAGGTGATGCTGGCTATGCTGGAACCGTTGCTCTGGGCCTGGTTTCAAAATTGTTATTGGTGACTGGGGAACTGCTGGTGGATCTGCAACTTGCAGCCATTACTTCATGGATGTCATACCGTCGCAATCCTACGGTGGTGATACTGGTAGAGACCCTGAATGGTCTGGATGACTGGTGAGAAGGTCGTTCTGACTTCCTGCAGGGTAGCCCCGTGATGTTGTTCATGTGGTTGTCTGAAAGACTCCGCCTGGTGACTCTTCCAGAATATCCTTTGTCGGTTGTACCCAACTTATTTTTGCGTCACTTCTTTAGCGTTGGCTTGGATATTGAGAGCTGGGATAATTGGCTTGTGGAGTATGGGGCTCGGAATCTGTACTGGTCAGTTCCTTAGTGGGGACAGTTGTTGCCTGTTCTGGAGCTAGGAGAATACTCGTATATGCGACTGGTTGGTCTCCGCCAGACCTCTTTTTATTTCCCTTGGCGGCTTCTGTGCCAATTTGGCTAGGCACAGGTCGTGCCACCTCAGACACTAAATTTCTTTCCGGTAGAGGATTTGACCGAGCGTCTGCGCATGCGGCTTGGCTCTATGTGAGAGTATCAACGTCTGTCGACCCGTCCCTATCAGTCTATTGGGAGAGTTGGCATATACCTCGGGATTATATGAAGTGGTTGTGGAGGAGAGTAGTTAGCAAGATGTTGGCTTTGGATACTGGACAAAAGTGGCTTGTATCTTCTGACACCATGGAAGGAGGTGTTGTAGCCTGCTCGAAGCTGGTTCGAGCTTATCGGTCCATAGAGTGTCTGTGACACTCTATTCAGGCAGGAGAAACTTGGGGACCCCAGGATGCAGATGATGATGACGGAGCGGGATCCTCTGGTAGCTATGGATAGGACTCCTTGTAGGGTTTATAATGGGGAATAAATGTGGGGATTTTATTTGGCTTTTTTAGGAAGGTAGGGGGAAAGGGAGTTATTCGTTCCTTTTCTTATGTAATCTGTACCGTAATTTCTTATTAGTGAAATAAACAAGTTTATGATCATCCAGCTATGCCTTTCGATGAATTTTATGTTGTTTGAATTATCTATACCGATCGCTAAGGCATACATAATCCTTTTGTTCAAATAGACGTTAGAATTGACTGTTGTTCTCGGAGATAAGAAAAGAATAGTATTTTGTGAAAAAGAAAGGGTCGTGCTCATGTAAGGTGTATGAGCTGCGTACGTACCTCTGGGGTTTTGAAAATTTTATACTTTGTTTGAAAATGGTTATTTGCAGAGGATTGGGCCTACGTAGTTCTGGGTGGGGTGAAATGAAGAGTTTTTTTAATAAAAGGGAGGTGAGAAGAGTCGTAGCGCGCCGAGATTTTGGACTAGAGGTAGAAATTCTTGAGACGGTCCAGGTTGACTGGACGAGCCATCTATTTCCCATCTAAGTCAGTAAGCATGGCGGCACCGTCGGACAAGATCTTCTTGACAATGTAGGGGCCGCTCCAATTGGGCTTGAATTTCCCTCTGGGGTCCCAGATGGGTTCTATGATTTCTTTAAGGGCTAGGTCCCCTTCTCGAACACCGCGGTCCTTAACTTTCTTATTGAATGAACGCGCTATTTGGTGATGGTACCCCTGTATGTGGTATAGTGCTTTTAATCTCCTTTCGTCTAGGAGGGTCCTCGTCAAGACGGCTTTGGCACCAGTCCTCTTCGCTGACCTTGCTTCCAAACATGACGCGCAACGAGGGTATTTCCAGCTCCACGGGTAGGAATGCTTCCATACCGTAAACTAGAGAGTAAGGGTAGACCCAATAGAGGTTCGAATTGAGGTTCAGTAGCCCCAAAGGGCGTACGGGATCCGATCAACCCAATCCTGACAGCTTTCGGTCATCTTGCTGATGATGGCTTTAAAGTGCTTATTTGCGGCTTCAACTGCACCGTTGGTCTGAGGTCAGTAGGAAGAAGATTTGTATCTCTGAATCCCATATTTATTGACCACCTCTGTGACTTCTGCCTCTAAATGTAACCCGTTATCTGATACTAGCTCGTGCAGGACCCCATACTGGCATATGATCTTTTTTTTTTACGAATTTGGCCACTTTCTTAGCGTTCAGTACTGCGTATGACTCCGCTTCGACCCATTTGGTGAAGTAATCAATGGTAACTAGGATGAACTCATGCCCATTGGAAGCCTTTGGTTTAACCTTCCCTATGATGTCGACGCCCCAAGTGGAGAACGGCCAGGGAGAGGTCATGTTGTATAATTCACGTGGAGGCAAATATTGAAGGTTGGAGAATTATTGGCATTTGAGGCATCTCTGGACATAGGCGGTGCAATCCTGGGTCATGGTGGTCCAATAGTAGCCTTATCGAATGATCTTTTTGGCAAGCATGTGGTCGTTCATGTGGGGTCCGCATTCCCCGTTGTGGATCTTCTGCATTATCTTTTCAATGGAAGCCCCTCCGATGCAGTGCAGATGAGTTCCATCGAAGTTTCTTTTGAGCAGTGATTTATGACAGATGATATACTGGGAAGCCACTCTTCGGAGGGTTGCTCGATCTTTCTTGTTGGAACCCTCGAGATACCTGCCATGCTTGAGGAGGTGCCAGATATCATAGTACCAATAATTGGCTATCTCAGGATCTTCTGTGGTGACGAGCCCAATGTGGTAGCAGTGGGTTGGTTTGTCTTTCTTTTGAACTAGAAATGGGGTCATAGTTATTCCTTTGGGCATGTCGACCATGGAGGCTAGGGTATCAAGGGCATAGGCTGGGTTATTCTTTGCTCGTGGTAGGTAATAGAAAGTTACGTCTTGGAATTAGGAAGCTAGTTCTTTTAAGTGGGCATAAAAGGGTTGGAGTTTCTCATCCTTGACTCTCCATTTTCTGAGCACTTGATCGATGATGAGGGCGAAATCCCTGTAGACATCTAGGCATTAAATACCTTTCTTGAGAGAAACTTTGAGGCCTACCGTGCATGCCTCGTATTCAGTCATGTTGTTGGTGCAAGGGAAATCAAACTTGATGGCGATGGGAGTGTAGGAGTCATTTGGGGCGATCAGAAGTATCCTAATGCCATATACCTTTTTGTTGGCAGCGCCGTCAAAAAACATTTGCATAGAAGATTGTTTTGAGCATAGCAAAGGATGTTTTCATCTGGGAATTCAGAGATTCATACATCGTCTTCTTCTACGGGGTAATCAGCGAGGTAGTCAGAGATGGCTCTTCCTTTCATGGATTTCTGCGTGACGTACAAGATATCAAACTCAGTTAGGAGCATCAACCATCGGGCCATTCAGCTGGACAAGGCGGGTTTCTCAAGAAGGTATTTGATGGGGTCCATTCGGGATACAAGTTTAATGAGGAAGGCGAGCATGTAGTGCCGTAACTTTTAGGTGACCTAGACAAGTGCGATACACGCCTTTTCTAAAGTAGTGTAGTTGACCTCGTATCCAACCAATTTATGACTGGCATAATAGATGGCTCTTTCTTTATGGGAATCTTCAAGGTATTGGGCTAGCAAATCCCCAGCTGCAGTGTCGATTATGGTTAGGTATAGGAGCAAAGGGAGACCAGGTTGTGGTGGCATAAGTACCGAAGGTTGGGTCAGATATTATTTGATTCGGTCAAAAGCTACTTGGCATACCTCGTTCTAAACTTTAGTTGAATCCTTTCGAAGGAGTTTGAAGATAGGTTTGCAGATGGAGGTTAACTGGATGATGAATTGACTGATGTATTACAATTTCCTAAGGAAACCTCGGACTTCTTTCACTGTTCCGGGAGGTGGTATCTCAAGTATGGCTTTCAGCTTGGCGGGATCTGCTTTTATCCCCTTCTCACTGACCATGAATCCCAATATTTTCCCTTTGCAATGTTTAAGATGCATTTTTATGAATTGAGTCTCATCTGATACTATCGCAGTCGTTTGAAAAACTTTTGGAGAGTATGAACATGACCTTCTCTAGTTTTGGACTTGATAATCATATCATCCACATAAACCTCAACCTCTTTGTGAATCAGATCGTGCAAGATGGTTATCAGAGCCCTCTGGTAGGTAGCCCCAGCGTTCTTGAGAGCAAATGGCATGACAATGTAGCAAAAGGTTCCCCATGGGGTGATGAATGCATTTTTTTCTTAGTGGTCTGGAGGCATTTTGATTTGGTTGTATCCGGCAAACTCGTCGATGAATGATTTGAGAGCATGACTGGCTGTGTTGTCTACGATCATGTCGATATTGGGTAACGGATAATCATCCTTTGGAGAGGCTTTGTTAAAGTCTCGGTAGTCTACACACATTCGAACTTTTCCTCCTAATTTCAGCACGGGCATTATGTTGGCTAGCCACGTGGGATATTCGATCACATGAATGAAGCATACGTTCAACTATTTGACCACCTCTTTTTTTACCTTGAACGACCATTCGGTGCGGATTTTTCTCAACTTTTATTTAACCAGCTTGTAATCTGGGAGAGTGGGAATCTCGTGCTGAGCTATTTCAGGATCAATGTCAGGCATATCGTCGTAGGACCATGCAAAGGCATCCACGAATTCTTTTAGCAATTTTTCGATTTGTGCACGCTCATGCTCGTTAAGGGTAGCCCCTATCCTAATCTCGCGCAGTTGGCTACTAAAACCAAGGTTAATAACAACAGTCTCTTCTTCATTAACTTGAACGTGGTTATGTTTTTTATTATTAACCTCATTTAGATCAGTTAAGAATTGATCATCTGCAAAATCATCATCATCAAAAGTTTGATTAGAATCCAAACAGTTAATGTAAGGCACAGCAAGATACTCAAAATCTTCGTTTATTTCATTGATAGGAAAAACAACATTGAGAACCTCGTCAAAAGAGGACTCGATTAAATTTGAACAAGGATAGACAACAGAAGAAGAAATGGGGTAAATATTGGGATTAGGGGAGATTTCAGCAGGTAGAACTCGCGCAGCATGCCAGTTGAGGAGAGGTGGGATGATCCGGTGATGTAATGCCTGAGTGAACCATGCAGAGTGTTAGCCCTAGTGTCTCTAAGTTGAAGGAATCTTCGGAGTCACTTTCCTCAGTCTCTTCGGTATCTTTAATGAGCGGTTGTACATGGTGTTGGGAACTCTCGGCCCATAGGTAGTCTTGGAAGAAGATCTCCATTCCAGGCTTCATCTTCTTGTATGTATGGTCATACCATGGTTCTGAAAAGTCTCTAAAGGGGAAATCTTTGCCCTCTTTGATGAATCGTCCATTCAAGGAGTCACCTGGGATAGTCTGGATGCAGTCTAGTCTTCCCTTTGGTCGAGACAGGCGGATCATTTTGAGTTCTTGTTCTAATGGTTGATACCCCAAACCACAAGGAGGGAAAGCCTTCTTTAGTTCAATCGGCTCAAGTATCCCTTGTTGTCTTTGCCCTAGACCCAGTCCAGGCATAAAGTGTATGTTGCTGAACATTTGAATCACATTGACGTTGCCATGAGGGTCGTATTCTGGAAAAACCCCTTTTTTTAAAGTCGTCCCCTGCCGGGAGTAAAAGTTGTTCAACTTGGAATCCTGATAGGAGCATATCATTTAACCCGTGTTGTATCTCAAGGATTGGACTGCTGAACTTGCACCATCGGCATTGTCGTCGTCGCCCAAGACGGTAATGACCCTTCCGTCGGCGAAGAACTTTAATTTCTGATGGAGTGAGGAAGACACGCCCTTGATACTGTGGAGCCAAGGTCGTCCTAGCAATAAGTTGAAACAGGCTGGGATGTCAATAACTTGGAATTCGACGACTGGGTTTATAGGTCTAACCCCTATTACAAGCTTTATGGATCCCATCACCTCCCGATGGGTATTATCGTAGGCACGCACAGCAGCGAAGGTTTGAGCGAGGTCGCTTTTTTTCAGACCTAAACATTTGAAGGTCCTCAGTGGGAAGACATTCAAGGCGGATCCATTATCGACAAGAGAGAGTGGTACAACCTTCCCCATAACTTCGACGAAGATGTTGAGGGCATAATTGTGGTTTGGCCCAATCTTGGGGATTTCTTCTTCGGAAAAGGATAGCATCCAAGTAGAGGTCAAGGATCTAACCAAATTTACCGCTTCTTCTAGTGTGGTAGAAGGATGAACTGTGGGTCTAGTGAGCAACTTGATCAAAGCATTTCTGTGTTGCTGAGAAGATATGAATATCCCCCATAGAGTGATGTTAGCTTGAGTTTTCTTTAGTTGATCGAGGATCTTGCTCTCCTCGAGGGTCATCTCTAGCATAAGAAGGTTTTCAACGCCCTTCCCTTTGTCACATCTCTAGCATGAATTACCGAGCTACATCCTCCCAGCTACGAATCCTGGACTCTTCGAGAGACAAAAACCATCGGAGGGCGCTATCCTTCAAAGTTTGCTAAAGCAATTGGGCCATCACTTCCTCAGAATCCCCTAGCAGAGTTATGGAATGGTGATAAATTCGGTGATGAACAATCAGGGGTCCACTTCCTCTGAATTTCTCGATATTTGGCATCTTGAACTTCTCGGATAACCTTGCTTTAAGATAAGGAGACATGTGGGTGTAGTCCATCTAATTTCCTGAGATTCTGACTTGCTCAAACTTCTTGGTGAGCATCTTGAGGTCCTCTTTGACTTTGTTCAGCTCTTCTTCCTTCAGATCAATGATCATAGGTAAGTTAGCCCCATGTTGGGCAAGGTTCGGCATCGAAAGCTGGGCAGGCGGCGACCCATTAAAAGGAGGGACACGTGGAGCGTGCTGATACTCTTCGGAAACCTAGATGGGCTCGGGTGGATCCATAGTACGAGGGAATAAGGCCTCGGGTTCTTAAGGAATGGGAACTTGGTTTCGTTGCATCTCTCGGACCTCGATTTGAAGGTTGTCAATCTTGGACACAAGCTGAGCTAGGACTGTCATCAGATTTGACTGCACAATGGGTACTTGATCTGTGTTCTCCATGGAAAGCGGATGGATACCGAACTCGGAAGGAGTAATAGGGGAACGGACGAAACTCCGAGGTGATTTGACTGAAGATCGAAGCCAATAAGAAGCCAGGCCAAGGGTTTAAGATTGACCTGAGAAGGCGTAAAATGGGATTTATTTTTAAGAAAAAAGGGATAAAAAAATTGAGGTGGAAAGATAAAATGTTTTTGGATTTTTGATAAAAAGACGAGAAATGTTTTTGGATTTTGGATAAAGAAAAAAAAAGAAGGGAATTTTCCCTTTGGAGACGGTCCCAGCATGATTATTATTATGTTTTCACTTGTATTAATTCTCCTAAATGCAAAATGAAATGCCGAACGGGACCCAAGCCTGGAAAAATTGGGTTTTTAATATATGCAAAGCTATGGATGGCCTTGTGACCAGGCTCACGGATAGGGTCCCGTTTTAAAAATGCGCGAGAATTCGGGTGGCATGCCGACCCGAAATTTCGGTAGAGTTTCGGGTTGAAACCGATAATCTAACATCTGTGTCCTAGGCTCGACACCTATATGCGGGTATGCAGTTGGTTGGGTGAATCGAAAAGGGTTCCCTCCTTTGGTGTGACTTCCACGATATACGTCTTACTCTTGCGGGAAATCGGTACGTGTGGACAAGCCATTTGATATACCTGAGTGTACGTGAATTGCCTCACCATATACCTCGTGGGGACGGTACGTGTGAGAGAGAATTCGATATACTTGGCGTACATGAACGAATTCCCTGTGATATACCTAGGTGCACGTGATGTGGAGTGTACATGGAAAATTTTCTACAAGTGTGTGAATAGAAGCATAAGCATGGGGGTACACATGAGTAATAAAGGGGGAACATGCAAAATTGGGGGGAAATATAGACAAACATAACATCCATGTAAATAGAGTCTAGCCTTCATAAGAATAATCCCCAACGGAGTCGCCACTGTGGCCATCCCCCCTGGATCCTCGCGGCGGGTGGGAGAGCACGATGGAGGATCCTTAGGTCCCGCGCATCCCTCTCGGGAGCACTTCGACCGATGTCATTTGGGTGAGGTGTAAAAATATAGAGAGATTAGAGTCGTCAGTCTATTTTACTCAAAATAGACAAAAAAGGGGAGCCATCCCGAAGGACAACATCCAAAGACATACTGATGCATACGAAACCAAAATGATTCGAAAAGGGTCCGGAGGCTAAGTTACGAAATAGGAAGGTGTTAGGAACCCATTCCGCCCTTTCGATCTCTCATGGATTTTTGTTATTTTCCCCGTGATGTGTGTGCATGTGTATATATAGTGGGGATAGGAATTATCGACTTGTACCATGGAAGAGGTAAAGCGAGTCATCCGTAGGAAGGTATAAAAATATTAGAAAATAGGATTTACGCGATTATCCTTACGTTGATCGTTATGATTGAACGATAACGCATGCGGAATAATACGCCACTAAATATATGTATGTATATAATATAAGAGAGTGGAGTTTAGAGAAAATAGAAAATAAGAGAAAAAGTAAAAAATAGGACTCGAGTCTCGAGTTTTACCCCGAGACGCCTACGTAGCCTATAGAGGCATCAAAGTCCATGTAGTTCGCATGCAAAATGAGGGGTGGGGTTTATCCCATAAATCCAATCGGGGGATTCTATTATTTTTTTTGTGTGTGTGTGTGTAGAAAAAGTGTTTTAGTTGTGAGAAAAGTATGAGAATTCCCTTTTGAAATTTATGAGCAAACCCGCTTTCTCTTATTTTTTGGGTTTTTATTTATATAAAAATAAGAGATGTGAAATAATACTAAATAAAAAGTATATTAGGATGTGTGAGATGAGATAATAAAAGTGCAAAGTAATAAAACAAGTTATTGCGAATTTATGAGAATTTAAAGAGAGAGTTGAGAAAATTGGACCTTCTTGAAGATCTTGAATGTTGGAGAGCAACCCTTAGACTTGGATGATGATGGAGGGTAGTGCATTCACCAAGTTTGATGAAAAGGATGATGAAAAGTGAAGGTTGGAGGACGCTGACTTCGAGAGAGGTTTTCTAGATCTGTTGAGAGTGATATCTATCAGATCTTGGCTCCCTTTTCCAAGTGAGGTCAGGCCTCCTTTTTATAGGCCCAGGGTATTGCCGATCAGCATAGCCCTATTCCTGCCAATCAGTAGGTGCGTTTAGGCACACTGTCGATAGGCAGGGTCTGGGACCTACCGTTTGGCAGTATTTTTCAGGCATTTTTAGAAAATCGGCCACAGAACGCAAACCATTGATCAGAATCCCGTACGGGGTGGACTGTTGGAAAGGTAATTCAGAGGCCTTCTAAATTACTTCATACTGCTCCCGGGTTCGATAGTTGACTTTTGGTCAGATATGGCTTGGAAGCATTCGTCAGTCCATTGGACGGGGAATCGGCGGACGCAAACGGTTCGTTCGTCCCCATGGTAAGTCCGAATCACGCACGGGGTGGACCGTTGGAAAGGTTAGGAGATGTACTTTGACATTACAAAGAGTTTGATCTGGTTCGGGGAGTTTACTTTGGTCAATTGGCCCCTAGAAGCATTCGGTGACCTCTCAGAGTAAAACAAATCGTTCGTCTGTACCTTAAGTCAGAATCGCGCATGGAGCGAACCATTGGAAAGGGGTTTCAGTGCCCTTCGAAGATTCATTCAGTCTCAGTTGAGTTGAAGATTTTACTTTTGTTAAACGGAGTTCGGGAGTGCCCGGTGGCCTCCTGATTGAGTTTCGGGGGAAATGGGTCGTTTGTCCGCATAGTAAGTCGGAATCACGCACGGGACGGACCGTTGGAAAGGTTTTTAGTGCCCTTCAAAGATTCGTTCAGTCTCGGTCAAGATAAAGACTTTGACTTTTTGTCAAATGGAGACTGGGAGTGCGCGATGGCTTATAGGTCAGTACTCGAGGTATGACTTGGGTTTGTAGTGATGAAAGCAGGTTCTAGGGACCTTAGGAGAGTTTAGGGGGTAGCAGAATAGGGTGTCTACACTTGGCACATCCTGCCAAGCCGGTACGGATTAGAAGGAGTAGCCCTGTGTGGTACAATCTACCCTTAAAATGTCAATGGTGGCCAGTCGCCACGTATAGTCACTTTAGGTAGAACTTGGAAGTAGGCTTGGAGGTAATCTCGCGTGGTTAAAGGACATGGTAAGGTGAATGTCTTTCTTGAACTTAGTAATGCCTATTAAAATTTGGGATTTTGATCACGATATGAGGTAGACAGTAACCTAGGTGTAGTAGGTTGGTGACATCACCAATAAGTGGATTAGGTTAACATAGGTAAGGGTGCAAGGCATCTGTCAATCGAAGTGGTTCATGTGTGCTAAGGATGCGAAAGATAAGGCCTTACCCCCAAGGAGTGAAGTTGGGCATTAACTCCCTAGGGAACTAAAGGTTCGTATGTTGCTTCTGTGTTACGTGAATGAATTGTTATGATTTGGTTCATCACGATTGATGACCCAATCCAGGGTATGTGGCTAGGATTAGTACCCGATGAGGATGTCGAGAATGAGTGACATGACTTCTAGCATATGGCATAAGTTCGCTTTCGTATATCATAGTCAGATGCTTATCGGCAAAATTTCTCGGTACGGTTACTTATTCCTTTGGACTCTCATATGTCCCTACCGGTTTTTATAATCGAGGATTGCTATTCTCACATATGTGGTAACTCAGATTGGTGCCATATCATGGTATGGAGCGATTGGGTCTAGTAGAGCTCAATGGACTGGGTATGGTCAATGCAGCTTGGTAACTGGGTACGCCCTATCTGAGGTATTCTTACTGTTACATAAAGTTATGTGTATGTGTGGTTGCGCTTTCGGCCACATGATTTGCTCGTAGTATTGGCTTTTCTTAGGATTAGCGGCCTTTCGATTGGTCGGCACGACAGTCAGTGGCTCTAGTTGTAAAGAGCGGTATGGTGACTTGAGAATATGGTATAGCGTTAGAAATCGAGAAAAACTTAGCATAAGGTGTTGCTTTGCCATGGTGAGTGGATTAGAGGGAGGCTCGAGCGAGTGTTCAAAGGCGAGATACCTAGAGTAGTACTAGGGTCATCAGAGTGACGCAACGAAAGGTATAAGTCGAATGCACGGTTATGACTTGGTAAAAATATTGCTTCTTGGAGTGAGAAATTAGTATAGTATGGTTATTGGCAAGCTCATACGAGCTGTGCAGTCAGAATAGCCTGAAGAATTATGGGATGTGGAGTCCTAAAATGGGATTGACTTTGGTGATGAATACGATGATTGGTTGTATTACGGTTCACATTGGGTGAGTGTTGACCTCTAGAGAGAGTGGCCATTGGAGGCCTCGACATGCCTTGGCTACTAGCATAGGTAGTGTTAGAAATTATTTGGACATAATCATCATGTGAGCGGAGATTCGGAGTCAATTATGCAACGTTCATGGCTAGCGAGATTATGAGCATTAGAACATGTCGCATGTTGGTTATTTGGAGATAAACCCCGCGTGGGGTGCATAGTGTTACCTTAGTATTTATAAATTCAATGATTTTGCCTTGGAGGATTTCTATGGCTTAAGTTGGTGAACCCCGTAAGCTTAATTATTTGCGGATGGAGAATTTCGGGGAAAAAATTTCCCAAGTAGGGAAATTTGTAATACCCTGCCCTAATATTTAATTTAAATTTTGTATAAATTGTAATGAGTAAGGTTTGATGATAATTATTGGAGGTTGTGGGTCAAAATTAAAGGAAATTAAAGAATTGGTAGAAAGGGTTCGTTCAAACGACATACGATGTCATTAGAAGCGAGAACCAGTATCGCGCAAAAGTCACTTGAATCGGTGGTTCAAACGACCTTCGAGAGAGATCTAACTGTCTTATAGTCCTAGGTCGTGCGAAGGTCGCGCGAATCCATATATCGAACGAGATGGACATGTCGTTAGAACAAGGCTCATGTCGTTCAAACCACGTGATGTAAAATCTAACTTACCCTTATATGCTATCACATTTTAGGCCCTGGATTTAATGAGCTGTCGAGCTTTGGTGAGCCCAGATTGGGAAAAACGAAAATTTTAGGCTTCAGAAGGCTTTTATAAGGGCTTGTTTGGATCATTTGGGGCATTTTGAAGAGAGAATAAGATGGAAGAGGGAGAAAGAGGTTGAAGTAGTCTTCCACCATTATTGACATTCCACCACCAAAAACCACCATAGTTGTTATATATTCCACCATATTTGAACCATATATACCCATTTCCACCATAAATGATGAGAGTTACAAATTTATGGAGTTATTGTTGGGGGGGGGGGGGGGGGGTCTTGAAGATGGGAATGGAAGATAAATGGAGTTTAAAGGAGGTTCTTGCTTGAAAACTTGATGGAGCATGATTTTGGAGTGGGGCAACCTCAGGGGCGGACCTACTTCATCTCGAATGGGGGTGGGCGCACCCACGGGTTTTTCGAAAATTTGCCGTGAGTTTTTAAATAAGCAAACTTAAAAAAAACATATAAACCTAATCGATATCTACGACATAAATGACGCAACAACTAGTTTTTCTAATTCTCTCCTCTCTCTCTATCGTTCGTCTCAATCTCAAACCTAATCGATCTCTCTCACCAGCAACAACAGGGCAGGTTCGGCAGCAGTCCCCTCCCTCTCCTTTCCAATGCTGGTAGCAACAACCTGGACACAACACAGAGCACACTCGGGCGGCAATAAAAAATATTAGTTAATTTTTTTACAATGTTATTTATTTAGTTTTTAGTAGACTCTCCAATTTTTTAGTATGTTTATTAATTTTAATTTGTTTAGTTGTTACTGTGCTGAAATTAGTTTAGTTATTATTAGTTATTGCTGAAAAATTATTGCTGAAATTAGACTCTCTAATAAAAAATTGTTGTTGAGTTCAGTGATATGGCTGAAATTTTAATTTTAATTAGCATCTGAAATTTTAATATGTCCCTAAAATTTATTGTTCCTGAATTTTGTATGAAATTATTTTTATTGCTGAAATTTTAATAGGTAATTTACAATTTGCTCCATTGTTGACAATTTTTAAATATTTAGGGACAATTTACTATTAGGTCCACTTGTTATGCCACTAGCGTGAACTTCTACAAGAAGATAATTAGTGGACCTAAGTGTTTAAAATTTGTCAAAATTCATTTAGAGTTTAAAATTTGTTAGTGAGGGACCTAAGAGTACTTTTTCCAATTTTAATTTGTCCCCAACTTTAATTTTAATTAATACCTCAACATTTTTAAGGTTAAAATATTGCAAAAAAAATGTAAAAACAACCCTAGAAATTTGATGTTAAACATTTTAGGAAATAAAATGTTTAGGAAATAAGGTTGATTATGAAATAAAATAATTGGTGAAATAACATCCTAAATTTTCTTGTAAAAATGGAGATTTTGGGGAAAAAATGGACATTTGCTAAGTTTGAGCAAATTAAAAATGTCTTTATATTTTGAAAAGTATAATTTTGCAAGTATTGTGAATTTCTAGAATGAAATGTATATTTTGAACCGTTTAATAGTATTTTTGGATTTAAAATCCATCTTCTCATGCATATAAACTTGTAGTTTTTTATAACAAATATGTGAACAAGTTTAAAGGATGTTTTGTTGGGTTTAGACAAGGTATAAGAAAAATAGAAATTATAATCTTCAAAATGTGTGAAAAAGTGGTTAAAGGTGCAATGAATATAAGGTTGTAAGACTATATATATTGATAATAAGGAAATGATATTTTTTTATAAAAGTAGTTTTTAAGTGTAATTAGATTTCTTGAATAAAGAAGTAAATAAATGTCTAGTTTGGAAACATGGGTTAGTAAAGGTGTTGAATAAGTATTAATAGTTAAACTTTGGAAAGTTGGTGTGTATGACTTAATAATGTTTTAAAAGATTAACACTTATGAATTTGGAAGGAAAATAATGGAATAAAGATATTTCCATTCTAAAGGAAAATTGTTCCAAAAAGGTATAAGGGTATTAAAGTGTTTAAAAATACTTAATAAGATAGTATGGGTAACTTAATGGTGTTTTGAAAAATCGACACTTATGAAATTGGAGTAAAAGCTGAGTTTGGAAACAAATGGGTAAATGATAATTTTATGTAAAGCAAAACATATTTATGAAATAAAAATGTTGAAAATGGTGTTACATATGATAGTCCTAATGAACATGATTTTTGGAACAAAATCAAAGTTAAAGTGTAAAGGACATGAAATGATAATTTTAAAGTGTAATACAAGTTGGGGTGAAACCCCGGTTTGGCTTCGGACGGGTAAAAAGGGAAAGAAGTAATAATGTGGATATTTTTAAAATATAAAAATACATAAAAGGAACTCGGATGGTACCGGGATAATTAAGAAAGGCCTGGAGCCCTGGGGTGAAAGCCCAACACTACTGGCCAGAGTATATGGTGGCTTCGTCGGCGATGAGGAGCCTGCTAAAGTACGCGATTCAGTAAGAGATTTCGATAATAAGATAAGGAATAAGGAACATGTCAAGAAATGGGTTATGTAGTCAAGCAAATTAAGACAACCTAACTTGAGTGAAGTTATGAATGTTCCGTTTAATGACAAAGTAGACAGAAAATGTGTAAATTTATTAATGTCCATAAAGTAAAGAAAAATGGTGAGTATAATGGTTAAATGACTGAGTTAAGCAACCTAAGAAGGTTTAACCATAATTAACACAAGGGTGTGTTGTGAAAGATTTTCAAAGGTTAAATAAGTATTTTTTATACGGTATTCATGTGTGTTGAAAACGGTGATTCTTAAATGAAATCACTATTGTGCATTGTTTAAATGGAAATGGTAATTTCGGTAAAGAAATGGTTTATGTTAAATAAAGTGTAGTGGTTTCAAGTATTTAACCGTGTACATTAAAAAGATGGCTAAATGTCAAGTTAAGAAAGAAGAAGTCTTTTATGAGATTAAGGTAAATTAATCGGGATACATAACGTTTTCAGAAGTAAAACGGTTTCATACATTAAGTATGTGTGTTTGTGTGTGTGTGTGTGTGTGTGTGTGTGTGTGTGTGTACAAGGTAGTTGCATGTGCGCGCATGTATAACGTATTAGAGTCGTCTTATACCGTTCATTTCTATACTATATTTTGTAAATTCCCACTAGGCATTGGCTCATACCGTCATCTTTGTTACGACAAATTGGGTGCGAGTTTGTATTTTGAGAGAGTTATATAGGTAACTATTTTATTTAATTTTACGTTAGTAGCTCTGTTTGCTTGGACTCCGAGGTGCTTCCCACGGGTCCCTCACATAGTTTGACTTAAAATTAGAATCGCATACTAAACAAGTGAAACGTTAATTAAAAATAAAGCTGGAATAGCAACATTATATAGGATGTTTCATTGCATTCCACACCTGACGCTCGGGTTGGATCGGGTTAACTAAGGGTAACTGATAATTCCGGGTCGGGATGTTACAATATTATTATGAGCACGCGTGTAATAAAAATACTAAAATCAATTATTCAAAAATACGGGGTGTTACATAAACCTATGTTAGTCATCCTCTCGTCGAGTGTCCAATTAAAGACAAAGTCCATTATATAATAAAATTTGCCTAATCAAAGGACTGTAATGTTTCCTATTAAATATAAGGCCATCTCCAATGAAGAGGCTTACGGTGTAGATTTGCATTGTTTCCTCACACAATGGGTAGAAAACAATGGACAATCAGGAGAGAGAAAGGCTAGAGGCATTATAAACTTATATTGGCACTACACATTGTATAGTTGGTGGAAACGACATCTGGGTGGACAAAAGTCTACCTCCCAGACTATGGGTGACAATGGATCTACCGTCCAGTCCAATTTTTTTCAAAAAAAAAACATATTGTCCACCATAAAAGCTCATTGTCCCACTGTACCCACCATGGAAGGGAAATTTTTTTATGGTTTGGGCAGACAACATATACCCGCTCAGGGTGGGCCCCACCCCTGGACGGTAGAAACTCAACCGTCCACCATAAAAATACTGTAAACCCAAATGAAAAAATGTATCTGAAGCAATCTATCTTTACATTGTGCCATTGGAGATGCACTAAGGCATGGTTTAATTTAAAATTGATTATTTACCTTTGTAATAGGAAGCTGTAAAAAAACATGTCTGCAATACTAAAAAACTAACATTCTCATAGTTACAAGGTCCATTAGAATGTAAAAACTAATCGTAAAACATTGTGGCAATTTAATTTTTCTATTAAGGAAAACCTAAATAGATATCACCATATAAGAGAAATCTAAAAGCACATTAAATCTGTTGTTATTTGATCAACACTTCATTTAAGTATACAAAATTGAACATTTTGGACAGAGTAATGTCATATACATTCAAATCTGGATAAATAGACCTTTCAAAACTATGAAAAACACAAAGAAAATAAATCAAAAATCAACCTTATACTTAGTAATGTGGAGTAAACAATACTAAATGCTGAAAAAAAGGATAAATAAAAAAACATACCAGACCAAAACAGACACAAAATGCAAAACTTGAAGATATCTATTTAGGTGTTGAAGAATACCAAATAGAAACCTTTAATACAATTAATACAAAATAAAACAAGTTCCCATTAGGTTCACCAAGCAGGGCACTAACTTTAATATAATTAATCAAATATACAAAACGTAATCTTTCGAATCTGTTTTGAATTTGAATTGAGAACATAGTCAAAATTAAATCTTTTATCCCCAATTGATATTACATCATTAGAAACCTTTCTAACCATTTGATCTCTTCCTTTATCATGGCCCTTAGCAAGTCTAATTCTTATCACAACCTATCCAATCAAATAAATACAACTATTACTAGAATTGTTGATAATAATAACTATAAAAATTGAATAAATCGAATTGATTAATGGTTAGTACCTGATTGGTGGATCTAGAGATGCTTGTAAGTCTTGTTGACCTTCCAATCTAGTTATTTATTTCTTGAAAATTTGTTTTTTTGAAGGGTAATTGTTAAGGGGTCGTGGGTTAAACCAAGAGTGTGTTGGGTTTCTGTCTAATTGATATATATATATATATATATATATATATATATATATATATATATATATATATATATATATATATATATAGAGAGAGAGAGAGAGAGAGAGAGAGAGAGAGAGAGATGTATTACCTCGTGATTTGGAGCCACAACAAGAGTGAGGGAACCTTGCTCGTTGACGGGGGTTAAAAATGTTGGTCGACGAGCTAAGGTTTTTTAAGAAACGGGTTGAGAGAGAGGGAGGTGAAAGTTAATAGGGGTTACGGAACCCTCTCAATAAAATATACCCAAAAAATAACCCACCAAATTAAAAATTATGTTAGCTCTAAGTTTCTATAAACTTCTTGGTATTTATTCTAAAGTACCATATATTTACAACATATTTTTCGTCATTTATTAAAATGTGTCGTAAATTTCTTTCATTTATATGTAAACCCCATAAATTTTTTGCATTTATAAAGCTAAATGTCAAGAAAAGTTTTTGTAGGCATTTCTTATAAACGCCGCAAAAAAAATTCCCGAAAAAGTCATTTTTCATGTAATGAATCCTCTTTTGAATTAACACACAAGTTCTCGAACCATCAGTCGGGTTCCCGCAGTTTATTTAGGTTGTGAACTGTTCAGTTGTACTAGAATCGGAATTCCAATCTCCTGTGAGCAAGGAAAACCCAATTCATCGGATTATCTACTATGTATAACTGAATGACATGTTTAGAATATATTTAAACCAAATATAAGGTATTCTCGTAACCGTGATTCTTACTTAAAAATGAACTGACACGCCTTTACTTAAAAGTGAACGTCATACATGGTTTTAAACATAAAATCCCAATAATCTTTGACTTAGTCTTAAAGCCATGTATCCAACTCCGACCCCATCTACCCATTAGTTTGCTTCCTATTGATATAGGATTGACCGGGTGTTATCTAATACAACCTTGGTCGCAATCTTATCACCACTCCCTTAGATATGTTGAACTAGGTGAAACCTACTCTCAATATGCCTAAAACTTTTTGAGTTCTCTCAAACTTGTAATCGTACCATTACAAACACTAAAAATGTTATAATTAGTCAAACTTTAAGGAAACTCACTCAAGTTACTTAGGAAGTCACTGAGCTATATAGCCTCTTTAGTTGCCTCTGAAGTGGCAAAAACTTTGGCCTCCTTTGTGGAGTTAATAATTTAATATTTCTTCACACTCTTCATATTTATAGCTCAACATCCTTGGGTAAAAAAATATTCCAAGGTTAGAAAACTTGGAATCCTTATCCGAATGAAAACCTAGTCTTTGCGCCTAAAAAGTAAAAGACTACGAGACTGAAATTTGTTGACCATACCGAAGGCATAGTAAATTCTTGTCTAACACACTATATATATTTCCTGAGACTGCCCACCATCGAAGCATTAGGTATGTTCCCCATCCCTTCCATCTCATCAAGTGCTACTACTGATTCCAAAATAGAATGATTTCAAGCCTGAAAAGAAACTTTTTCATGGAATCCTGATATTAAAATTATGAATACAACATCAATATAATCGACGTTGGATAAGCCCAACATCCATTTATCCGATCTAGCAGAAGCTTGGTCATGAGGATGTGCCAGTCTTGTACTATGTACTTTATATTTAACAACTTGGATAACCACACTCTTATGTATCATAATACTCCCACCTAGTTTTCGATTAGAAAAATATTATCCAAAAATTGTATTTAGAATTACCACCATGTTTTCGTCATGTTTCTTATACTAACAACTAATTTTTATATTTGATCAAACTCAAATCTTGATCAAAATTATAATACGTCCATAAATGGATTTGGTAAGCTTACATCACTTTTCTTTCCTAACTTCTTACTATATACTTGTGAAGACAATCGCTAAATAATGCAGACTTGACGTTAAAAGAATCTCGACAGACTTTATCATTGTTGGGGATCGATATACGCGTAATCAACATTTTATCAGAAAAGTATTTGATGTAGATTAGGAGCTGCCTTTTTTTGGTCTTCCAAAACCTTGATATAACTTTATGAAATGCTTGGATCTTCTAGTATATGATCCTTTAAAGCTAGGTAGGTGTGTGGGGACCTTTGAAGAAAAAACTCTTACTTTTAAGTGAGATATAGTTCTCTCTCTATAGGATCCTTAACAAAAAATGTGAATAGTGTTTTATCTCATCCTTCTCGAATCCTAATAATGAATTATTCTCCTTATAACCCGAACTAGAATTAATATATACTAGTTTAAGAGGTGGGCATTGGCCAAACTGGGTTCCTTGAGAATCTGGGCTTAACTACTTGGGTAAATGGACTGTAATAGGAACCCGAGATAAATAATTAAATTGACTTCCAAATAAATACTCAGAAATCCTTAATTATGAATCCTATAATTTTTTTCTTTATTTTATCATAATTAATTCCACTAAATAATTATGACTACACTCAAATTTAACAATCTCAGAAACCACTTAGATATAATGAGATATTATTTGTAAAGTTGATAATGGTACATAATATGAATCCCCGAATTAAGCTTCAAATACCCACTTGGTCAAATCAATTTGTCGCTAATTGACTTCAACCAACATCTAATCAATTCCTTGATTCTCAGAATTAACTTATTTTGTTACTCCGCCAGATTATGAAATAATCCACTTATTAGGTTAAACTAGTGGTAACAAATCTTATAATTCTATCAATGGGGTATCGTAATATAAGTTATCCTCGAATGTGGATTCCTCCAAATTAAGATATCATACCTACTCACATAACTGCCACCCTAAATGCGGGGACTTAAATTGAACCGCGCCCATAGAAATCAATGAAACAATCATATAAGAATTATAATCCTCGTAAGTCTCGAAGGTTAAGAATATATGCACCCTTTGAAAATGGTGTGAGATTGTCTGAGTCTAATCAAGACAACCCTTAGACTCGAATAAAAAACTCGCGTGGCCCAGTTCAATATATACAAGTTCTTGAACCATCAAACAAGTTTTCGCAGTTCGAGATAAACTACTAGGACTGCATCCCAACTATTCTGATGGGATGTCAACTCCCTATGTAGGTTGTGAAACTTTTAATAGTGCTAGAACCAGAATTCTGATCTCCTGATGATAAAGCCAAGGACTATTTTATCAGCAGAATTAAGTTTTCTAGAGCTAATGATTTTATCCTAAGTTTTAGCATGAGTCTCAAAGTGAAGGCATTTTTTTAAAAATATTTGAGACCCTTTGTTTTGATTCTTCCAACTCAACTAAGGTAACTCTATACCTTTCTTCTAAGATAATTTTGTTTTCAAAAAGATCTTTTATTTTGGAAACATATTCTTTAGTTTATGTCTTGTATGAAACACATTGGGATGTGTAATCCTCAGCATTCTTCCTAACATTATTACTTAGTTGTTCAAAACGTTCAATTAACTGTATTACCATTTTTTCTAATTTAGCACTTCTCTTAAGGGTCTTAATGTACAATTCTTGTATGTCAGGCAGATCATCTTCGGAGTCACTAAATGATGTGTGTGATGTATCCCTTAACGCTTCAATTTGTGTAGTGGCACTCACACACCCATTCAATTCGTCACAAGATTTGTCACATTGACTCACATTTATACAAGAATTATTTAAATCATTCACAACGACAGTAGATACAACATTTACAACAACAGGAGATATATCATTATCAATAAGAAATATAGAACTATCAACAAGCAAGTATGCTTTGTCATTAAAATATATTATCTTAGAAAAGAAAGACATGCATGATTCATTATTATTGGACAGGTTCATCCTCTTCAGAGTTACTAGAGTCATCCAAAGTTTTGCACATATTAGCCTTGATACTATTACTTAGTTGATTTATACATTTAGCAGTATAGTGTCCCATTTTCCCACATCTATAACATTGAACAGTATTAAGGTCTTTCTTAGGCTTAGAGTTATTACCAGAGGTCTGTTTATCACCATTTCTGTCACGTGGTCTGTTATTTTGAAAGTTTTGATGACCAGATTTCCCTTGTTTGGAAGCAACTACATTCCTCAACTTGATAATTTTTGTAAATTGTTTACTCATCAGTGCAATTTGGTTGTCAAAACTCTCTAAATCACAATCCTCTTCTAATTCTAGGTCATATTCAAGTACATTCCTTTTAGGGATAGTTAACTAAGATGTAAATACAACATTAGAACCAGGTGATCATTTACTATGTGAGGTCATGTGTTTCTTGTACTCTAACTTCATTTCAACAGTTCTAAGTTTGTTGCTCAATAATTCAGGAGTTAAGTTGGGATCTCAAGATTTTAAGTACAATTTCTTTCCTATCATATACTATTACATTAGCATGAAATTTAGTGATAATATCAGTTAACTTAATATAAAAGTCGTCAAAAGATTCAGTCTCATCTACCATAAGGGTGTTATACTGT
The DNA here is from genome assembly GCA_949130495.1 of Sambucus nigra. Classification (NCBI taxonomy): domain Eukaryota; kingdom Viridiplantae; phylum Streptophyta; class Magnoliopsida; order Dipsacales; family Adoxaceae; genus Sambucus; species Sambucus nigra. The sequence continues at coordinate 182,811,099 of OX422208.1, read as the reverse complement.
CGAACTAGCATATGTGTCTTCCCAGCCTTAACACGCTCATCACCTTCATGGGCAGTGGCAAGGGTGTCCCAAGTTTCTTTGAAAGTTGTACATATATATATACGCTTAATTTCATGATTATTTATAGACATAAAAATACGGTTTTTACCCTTATTATTACTAAGTGACATTTATTTTTCTTCCTTAGTGAACTCACTGAGACTTTTCTTAATCCTTATTGTACTGGTTTCAACTAAAGGGTTAGTAGGGTGAATATAACCATTTTCAATCATCTCCTAGACATCATCACCCGAGTTCCTTAAATGAAAGTAATCATCTTTACCTTCCAGTAAAGAAAATTATGTCCATTAAAGAGGGGTGGCCGAGATAGGTTACCAATCTTCTCAATTTTTCCATACATTTTTGAAAACTTGATTTCAAATGTAGTTTCAGGATCAAAATAATTTGAAAAACCCTCTCTAATACCACTTGAAAAAGGCTTACCGAGTTATTAACAAAAGTTAAGATTTAGGTGAACTCCGATTAAACTCCTTGAAGAAATTCCTTTTGAATATAAATACAAGATGTGCAAAGGTTTAAATTAGAATCAAACTTAAGATTCTTGGTTACTCGGTTCTTAAAAATAAAAACCTTATTAAGTCTTTAAAACCTAATAAGTATAGCAAGATTTAAGAAATGAAAGTTGTAAATAACACGTAAGATTTTTTACTTGGTAAAATCCCAAATTAGGGGAAACATCCAGGGTGACCTCTACGCCACAAACTAAAAAAATCCACAAATATGAACAAGGTTACAAGCATACAAATAGAAACACAAAATCAAAAGTACAAGACTCAAAATATAGCTAATATGAGCAACTCTCTGGCGGTAGTATTTTCTTGCTTTGATTTTCCCCATCTATTTCTCTAGCCCTGTCTCCTTTTCTCCTTAATGAATGTTGACTTAGTCAAAATTGACCTCTCAAATAACAACACACTTTATTTTAAGTGTTTTGTGCGTGAAGATGTGAAGTGACAGTGTTCTGCCTACCATGCTACAATGAAACTCACACATACACACTTAAATTTTACAGGCATGTTCTACAAATTACCAATCTTCTAATTGATGTAAGAGTTTTAAAGTCACGGAAAATCATACTTAACTTCAAAGTTTATTTTCATATCTGGGATTTTTAGATCCCTGCAAAACTTAGATCTTAAAAGATTGCTTAGACATAAATTTTTTTTAAACTGTAAAATTTATCAAGATGGGCCAGATCTAAAAATATACAAGACTTTAAGTCTCTTTTTCAGATTTTAAAATGAAGAAAAGTGTGTCTACAAAAATTACAAACGATACAAAACAAGATCCAGCTAAGATATGATTTATACAAATAAGAAATCACAAAATAACCTAGTGACTACATGAAATGTATCACTTGGCTTAAATCTCGAGTTTCTACAGAGAAACGAGATCTGAAACCTTATAACGTCATTATGAGAGAGATTAGTTTATCATAGGGAGTTCAAATGATTCTGGATCCTAAATCACACGCTCTAACAACTCTTAAAAATCCTAAAAGATATGGAAGTAAAACAGGATTACAGAAGCTATTTTTCTACAAAATCAAAGGGAGATCTTTCTTTTAAAACCTAACAATCTTCTGTTTATCAGAAAATAGATTTAAAAAATTTGAAAGAATTTTTCAACGAAAAACTATTTTCTCTCTGATTTTTCTTTTCTCTCTCTTCTCTCTCTTTTTTTTTCTCTCAAGAATTGAACTCGTCAAAAGTATCTAACTATAGAGAATTCGTCTCTAATTATAGTAGAAGCAAAACGTTCTGAAGACATGGTTCAAAATCAACGACTGGGATCAAAATGACTGGATAAGGCTTTAAGGATCCTCATTTTACCATCCAAGTGTAAATAAATACATGCAAAGCGTAGATAAATAAAGATCAACGGTGGAAACCTTATCTCAGTGATATGAGTCTAAACTAACATAACTCTAACCAATCGATGCACGCTAAATTTGGACACGGTGTTGATACCAAAATTAATATGCTGATGTGGACGAATAATACGAAGACACGTGTCAATCTACGTGGCACAATAGCAGCGAGGAAGATCATTTCCCGACCAGCCATGTTTCTTTCCGAGCAACGAGAATACACCGAGGAACTCTATCACACCGAGGAACTCTATCACACCGAGGAACTCCAACGCACCGAGGTACTCTAATGTTCCGAGGAACTCCTGATCAGCGAACAGCTATGGCGGTCCGAGCTGCATCTCGGTCGTATCATTAATTGCCAGATAATCAACAGCTCAGATATTCATTGAATGCTTATATTCTTGGCACGCACGCTGCATTAAATGTATTACCCTTTCATATGTATGACATTTAATGTATCGAACCTTTCATGTACAACCTCAAGGCTATAAATACCTTGTATCATCCTCATTCAAAGGGGACCGGAATTTCTTAAGAGAACTTGTAATCAAGAATTCCACAAACACTCAGCAATAACATAACAGTGGACGTAGGCTTTATTCCTAGCCGAACCACTTTAAAAATCTTTGTTTTATTTATTAATCTGTGATTTAATAAATGTACAGCCTCAAGGCTATAAATACCTTGTATCATCCTCATTCAAAGGGGACCGGAATTTCTTGAGAGAACTTGTAATCAAGAATTCCACAAACACTCAGCAATAACATAACAGTGGACGTAGGCTTTATTCCTAGCCGAACCACTTTAAAAATCTTTGTCTTATTTATTTATCTGTGATTTAATAATTAGAGCAATCTAGTTTTTTACATCAACAGATTGGCGCCGTCTGTGGGAAACGACTGTTGCAATCGTTTTTCATCAAAAATCATTTGTTATCAATGGCAGATAATCCCGAATTCAGTAATCGAAATGCTGGAAATACTGGAAATCTTCCAAATCCATCTGCACCTCTAGATCTGGCCAGAATTATGACAAATCTGGCTCAAGGACAAACCGCCATGCAAGAATCTGTGAGGCAACTCATTCAAACTCTTCAAGGCGGTGCACCTACCTATTCAGGGTATAGGAGTGATCGTGGGCAATCACAATCCAGACGTACTGGGTCATATCGCAATGAGGAGTCGAAAGATTCTTCTTATCAACCTGGGCGAACTTCATCGATACGGGCTACGGATATAGATCAACGTGTCACACTATCTCCGGAAAGAACCAGCGCTTTGGAAAGATTAAGCAGGGCGTCTCCTTTCAGTCGATTAGGACCAAGGAGAAATATGAGTCCACCTAGAGCTCCATCAAAGAGTTTTCGGCTACCACCAGGTTTAAGAGAAAGATCTGCACAATCTCGACCAGCCACTCGTCGAGATAAATCTCAGGAAGCTACGTCGGAGCGATCAGTTGCTCGGACTAGGCGGCCTGAGGAAGGAAATGAAGCATGGAAAGGTTCTATTCAACGGTTGGAGGATAGATTGGGAGAAATGGCTAAAGCGAGGAACCCCTTACAGAGAACTTTTGTTCAAGGGACACCTTTTGTGCAAGCCATTGTGGATTTCCCTACACCATCGAAATTCAAAGCACCTGTAGTGACCCCTAAGTACGATGGAAAGACAGATCCTGTACTTCATATAGAACAATACCAAGCTGCTGCAGATATCTACGCTGTCCCCGACGAGATGAGGTGTAGAGCATTCTCGGGAACTCTTACCGGATCTGCACAGATATGGTACAATAATCTTCCTCGGGGTAAGATTTCAACTTTTGTTCAGTTAGCCGAGTTGTTTATTGGCAATTTTTGTTTTGGAGCAAAGCCAGTAAAGCGAGTAGCACACTTGCTAAGTGTTAGACAAAAATCAGGTGAAAGTACTAGAGATTACATAACTCGTTTCAATAACGAGAAGTTGGAAGTCATAGATTATGAAGAAAAGACAGCAATCACTGCTCTGATGAGTGGTTTGCTGCCTAACAAGTTGTACTACACTTTGGCCAAAGATCCACCTAAAAATATATCGGAGTTGATGGCAAAGGCGGCCAAAATCATGAATGCCGAGGAGGCTATGGCTGCGAAGAAGAATATAGATAAAGAAGTTAAAGTGGAGGTCGACAACTCTAAGAAGAAAGATCAGAAAGGTAATGGTGGTGACAAACATTCTAGGAATAACAGGATGAAATTGGAAGTCCTAAAGAAGTATGATAATTATACTCCATTGAAAATGGGTATTAATCATGTTTTGGAAGAAATCAGGGATAACGAGGAAATCAAGTGGCCAGAGAAACTGAAGACAAATCCCAACCTGAGGAATAAAGCCAAATATTGCGAGTTTCACAAAGATCATGGCCATATGACCAAAAATTGTATAGCCCTTCAGAACGAGATTGAAACACTCATCCGAAGAGGAAAATTATCAAAGTATGTAGATCGCAGAGGCGAAAGGAAGAATGATGATAGAACTAAAGAGAGATCTAGATCTCCTCGTCGTGCAGAGGAGAAAAAGAGGAGGGACCATGAAGAGGATCCAGATGATGACCCCGATCTTCCCAAGAAGCCAAGGAAACCTGAACGAGAGGTATTTTCCATACGTTTTGGGACATTTGATTGTAATGTTATTACAGGAGGAGATGCAGGAGGAGGAGACCTTACTGCAGAAAGAAAAGCTTACCTCGGAGAGGCTCAAGCTTATTCGTACATTCAGCGGATAAACCTGGCCGAGGATGATCGTCCGAGGAAGGTAAACAAAGAGAAGCTAGTGATTGGTTTTTCAAAAAATGACCTGGCAGGTGTTCTTTACCCTCATGATGATCCTTTAGTGATCAAAATGAGGATGAAGGATGTGGTCATTTCAAGGGTGTTAGTAGACAATGGTAGTTCGGCAGACATCATGTACTATTCATGCTTTGACAGCTTGAATTTAAAATTATCTCAATTGGAACCTTATCACAGACCCCTTCTGGGTTTTGCTGGAGAGAAAGTTTTTCCACTTGGGACGATCAAGTTGGATATACTCATTGGAACTTGGCCTGCTTGTCGAACAGAAAGAATACGCTTTTTTGTGATGGATAAGAATGTGCAGTCCGCCTACAACATCATCATGGGAAGAGTTGGATTGAAGAAGTTCGAAGCAGTTCCATCTACAGTACATCAGTGTTTGAAATTCCCAACGAATTTTGGAGTAGGAATTATGAAAGGTGATCAAAAAGTAGCTCGGGAATGCTATTATTCGTCTGCCGAGCAAGAGGAACTTGAAGAGTCAAAGAAAAAGACTACTACTTACCAAGTGGAGGAAGGCACAGAAATTGAAACTCTTGACCCTAGGGATGAATCTCAACTCGTAAAAGGGCAGGTTGTGGAATCTACAGAAATTGTTATCTTGGACGACGAACATCCTGAACGAGTAACTCAGATAGGATCGTCGTTGGATGTTTCAATAAAACAGGAGTTGATAACTTTCTTGAGAAACAGGAAGAATACTTTTGCTTGGAGTCATGAAGACATGCCAGGAATAGATCCAAACTTCTTATGTCATGAACTCAATGTGAATAAGGAGATCAAGCCTGTGAAGCAAAGAAGAAGAGTGTTTAGTCCCGAGAAGAACCAAGCCATACAAGAGGAGGTCGAGAAACTCCAGAAAGCCCAATTCATTGAAGATGTGAAATATCCAGATTGGTTGGCGAATGTGGTGATGGTAAAGAAGAAGAACAACAAATGGAGAATGTGTGTTGATTTTACTGATTTCAACAAAGCATGTCCAAAAGATCATTTTCCATTGCCCAGAATTGATCAACTAGTGGATGCTACCTCGGGACACGAGCTACTCAGCTTCATGGATGCTTATTCTGGCTACAACCAGATCAAAATGAAACCTGAAGACAGGGAAAGTACTTCTTTTATTACCCCAAGGGGAACTTATTGTTATAATGTTATGCCTTTTGGTTTAAAAAATGCAGGTGCAACATACCAGCGGTTGATGAACAAGGTTTTTACCGAACAAATCAGCCGCAATATGGAGGTCTATGTCGACGACATGCTCACCAAAAGCAAGAGAGCTGCAGATCATTTGGTTGACTTGAGTCAAACTTTTGATCAACTGGATAAATACCAGATGAAGCTTAACCCGACGAAGTGTACCTTTGGAGTACGAGAAGGAATGTTCCTCGGATACATCGTCAACCAACGAGGTATTGAGGCAAATCCAGAAAAGATCAAGGCTCTTTTAGGGCTGCGATCCCCGACGACGAGGAAAGAAGTGCAGAGTCTTACCGGACGAGTTGCAGCACTCAATAGATTTGTATCCCGAGCAACTGATAAATGCCTCCCATTCTTCAAAACACTGCGAAAAAGTTTTGAGTGGACTGATGAATGTGAGAAAGCCTTTCAAGATTTGAAGAAGTATTTGGGAGCCCCACCATTGTTGTCTAGGCCAATAACTGGAGAGAAGCTGTACTTGTATTTGGCAGTATCAGAAAATGCAGTTAGCTCGGCGTTGATCAGATTGGAGAATGGAGTCCAGAAGCCAATTTATTACACAAGCAAGGCCTTCCGAGGTGCGGAAATCAGATACCCAAAGCTGGAAAAATTGGCACTGGCATTAATTGAAGCAAGTAGAAGAATGAGGCCATACTTCCAGGCCCATACCATCATTGTGTATACTGACATGCCGTTAAGACAAGCCCTTCACAAGCCAGAAAAATCAGGAAGATTGATGTACTGGGCAATAGAGCTCGGTGAATATGATATTGTGTATGAACCCAGATCATCGTTGAAGGGGCAAGCCGTGGCAGATTTTATAGCAGAGTTCACATACCCTGATACCCCCGAGGAGCAAAAGGTGCTTGCTGACCTGCCTGTGGACGATACAGGATCAACAGACACAGATCCAGACCAACCAAGGTTGGTAAAAGGACTTGTGGATGTAGAAAAATCATCATATTCAAACCCCGACCAACTCCGGTTGGTAGAAGGGCGCGAACAAATGACCAACGAGGAACGAAGGATACCCGGGGATGATGAAAGAAAACAGATGATATTTCACCGAGGAACTCTAACAGATAAGAAATTTGAAGACGAGTTACATACATGGAGATTATATGTAGATGGATCATCTTGCACGGCTGGTTGTGGAGCAGGGATTATTTTAAACTCTCCAGATGATATTGACATGGAATATGCCTTGAGATTCCAATTCAAAGCTTCCAATAATGAGGCTGAATATGAGGCTATGATAGCAGGTTTTCATTTGGCGAAAGTTATGGAGGCACGTCAAGTAATTGTTTTCAGTGATTCTCAATTAATTGTGAATCAAATGATGGGAATATATGCAGTGAAGAAAGAGTTAATGGTGAAGTACCATGCAAAGGTGATGGAGTTATTGACAGAATTTGATGCTATTCAATTGGTGAGGATACCGAGAATGGAGAATGCTAGAGCAGACGCATTGGCCCGACTAGCGTCAGCTACGCGCACCGAGCTGCGAAGAACGATACCAATTGAAGTATTAGAAAGTCGGAGCATAGAAGAAGATCTGACGGTGAAGATTATTACCCTTGATTTAGGACCATCTTGGATGGATCCTATCAGAGCATACATTGAAGAAGGAGAATTGCCGGAGGACAAACTAGCTGCCAAGAAATTGAAGTATAAAGTTGCTCGGTATGTGTTAACTAATGGTGTTTTGTATAGACGAGGAATTATGGCAGGTTTGCAGAGATGTGTGCATCCATCAGAAGTCAAAGAATTGATTGAAGAAATTCATGAAGGATCTTGTGGTGCTCATGTAGCAGGTCGGACACTTTTGCAAAGGGTAATGACACAGGGATACTACTAGCCGACGATGAGGGCTGATTGTATAGCCTATGCTAAGAAGTGTGACAAGTGCCAACGTTTTTCCTCCATCCGAAGAACTCCACATGCATTGTTGACACCCATAACATCACCTTGGTCATTTGCCATGTGGGGAATTGATCTGGTTGGACCACTGCCGACGACCCGAGGAAGGTTCAAGTATCTCGTCGTGGCAGTAGACTATTTTACTAAGTGGGTGGAAGCTGAACCACTAATTGATATGACGTACGAGAAGGTGTATCAGTTCATATGGAAGAATATCATTTGTCGATATGGTCTCCCCCACGCTTTCATCACAGACCATGGAACGCAATTTGATAATGAAGAATTTGCTACCTATTGTCATCAGTCGAACGTCTTGAAGTTTCATTCAGCACCAGGTCATCCCCAAAGCAATGGACAGACTGAGGTGACGAACAGAACATTAATAAATGGGTTAAAGAAGAGGTTAAGTGAGGCTAAAGCAAATTGGATTAATGAGCTACAGTCAGTTTTGTGGGCTTACCGAACAACTCCCCGAGCAGCAACAGGAGAATCACCATATATGCTAGCATTTGGAAGTGAGGCTGTGATACCTGCCGAGTTGGGCCTACCAACACACAGGGTGTTAAATTTCAATTCTCCGATCAGTGATTTGATGAGAAGACTGGATTTGGATATGCTCGAAGAAGTCAGAGAAGAGGCAGCCATTAGGAATGCTGCTTATCAACAACGAACAGCTCTGTTTTACAACAAAAGGGTAAAGAAATGTGATCTAAAAGAGGGGGATTATGTGCTAAAGAAGGTCATTCAGAAGCAGAATAAACTGGAAGCAAACTGGCATGGACCTTACCGAGTTACAGAGGTTGTTCGACCAGGAACTTACAGAATAGCAACTCTAGAAGGAGAGGAATTTAAGAACGCATGGAATGCTGAACACCTGCGCAAGTATTATCAGTGATGTCAAATGTAAAGCATTTCTTTCATTATGAATAAAACGAGGATGTTTCGCCATTTTCTTTCTGGTTGAAAATTTTTCGGGGAATACTAGTGTAATACACTACACAACAAAAGTGCTCTAAGGAGCCAATCTCCTTTGGTTAGGAGGACAGCTCTACGGAGCAAAAGTGCTCTAAGGAGCCAACCTCCTTTGGTTAGGAGGACAGCTCTACGGAGCAAAAGTGCTCTAAGGAGCCAACCTCCTTTGGTTAGGAGGACAGCTCTACGGAGCAAAAGTGCTATAAGTAGCCAACCTCCTTTGGTTAGGAGGACAACTCTACGGAGCAAAAGTGCTCTAAGGAGCCAACCTCCTTTGGTTAGGAGGACAGCTCTACGGAGCAAAAGTGCTATAAGTAGCCAACCTCCTTTGGTTAGGAGGACATGCTCTAAGGAGCCAAAAAATGCTCTAAAGAGCCAAAAGCTTTAAGGAGCCAAAAAGTGTACACCAGCATCAATTACGATTGGTAAGATAAAAATATACTCTCATATTACAACTTATGTTGGTCGGGAGGTCATATTATTACAAAGAGTTCTTTGAAGAACAAAATATTCAAAAAATACACCAAGTATAGTTGGTCGGGGATAAAAACCCAATAACTGTAGTTGGTCGGCGAGGACAAATTATTGATCTTAGTTGGTCGGACGCATTTTTATAATTGAACCAAGTATACCTGGTCGGGGATAAAAACCCATCAACTGTAATTGGTCGACAAACATTATTCACCCACCTTGGTTGGTTGGAAACAGTTTGAACATTTTTACTCATTACTTTATTATTAAGTGATCGAGAAACATTACTAATACTTGTAACTTTTTATTAAGTTGCTTAATGAACAATATTATTGTTATCTTTTTAACAGATACATATGTACAAATATAAAAGTGTGTGATAAACACAAGACAATAGCAAAATTGACAAACAGAAAATGAAATTCTTTCATTAAATTTAAGATTACAGGATACAAGAATGTATTAAATTGTTACATGGATATTACTATTCTATTGGTTTCTTGCCCTGTGCTTTAGAAACAGGTTCCTCGCCGGTAGGAGGGTCTTCTAGGCAAAGGGGAGAATTGATGAAATTAACATCTCTGAGCATTCTGACGTTCATAACAGAAGGTGTATCCAAGAGATGCTCAGGACGAGATAATTCAACTTGGGAATGAAGGCTATAATCACCGAGGTATTTTGAAATTAGGCTGCGAGGAATGGAACGAGCTGGGATCCATGCCATGTCCAATTTGAAAGGTGGTACAGGCAGGTCTAATAATGATGGAGCATGATAGTCCCATAAAAAATGCCCTTGCTCCAATTTTAACACACCCAGTGCGTTTAACCATCCTTGCTTGTAACCTTCATTGTTGGCATGTTCAATACGAGCATCCAGGTGAACAAGGGCTTCATTATATCCTGCCATCCAGAATTCCCTTGGCTGTTTATGGAATTGGAAGGTTAATCTCTCCAATTGTTCATGAAGGCTTTTGGCAAAAAGATCCTTATTATGCAAGGCAGATTTCGTCGATGTAAGCTGATCTTCCAGAGACAGATTTTTATTGGACATTTCAGTCAGAGCACGGTCTTTTACTTTCAACTGGAATGCTTGAGTTTCCAGAGTAGATTGAGTACGAGCCTCTTCAACATTGCGACTGAGAACTCTTGATCGGCTCCGAGAAGCAACTGGAGAACTTTGCTCCTCGACAGTTCTTCCTCGCCCCCGAGAACCTCTTCCTCATCCCCGAGCAGTTCTAGAAATGGCAGATCTTCTTAAGTCCTCCAGCTCTTGCCTTAGTTTGGCATTTTCGACCTCTAAGAACGAGAAGCCTTCATCAGTAACTGGTATTAATGCAGTAGAAGATGAAGCAGCAGATTCATATTGAGCCAATTGTTTCTGCAGATTATTATTTTCTTGTTCCAGGATCTCGGCAATCTGCCTACAAGATTCAACTTCACCTTTTAGGGTTCTCTCCCTAACGTCGTACCCAGCAATGATCTTCTTATGGCCTGTTTCAGAAGAAAGTTGCTGGTATCTATTTTCATAATCTTTGTGTAACAAAGCCATTGATTCATTGTGCTGACCTTGGAGATCCTCTATGGAACCATGAAGTTCCTCGATCAACTCATAGTAAGCGACATTGTTGGCCACTGCTCGGTCGAGTAAAGCTTTCAAGTACTGATAAGCTTCAATTGCCTGCTCTGAGGCACCATGGCCAAGAATATCAGCAATTTCTGATGTACTAAGGATTGTATGACCAGCCTTATAGTATTGGTGACATTGCTGCATCAGCTCGGTATCATGTGAAGAGATCAACTCCATTCTAGCAACAAATTAAGGACGAGAAAAAGACAACCATCAACAAATATAAATCATCAACAACAGAGATGAGCAAAGATATATTTTATTAGATCATCAAAAAGTTACATTGTTCGATTACAAGGAAATACAGAAATGATACCGAACAACTTCACACCTTTTCCTTGTCCCCCAAGACTTTCTCGGGAGGCTGGGATGAGGAGCTCGGTTGCTCGGTGGTAACAACAGCTTGATCGGTAGGAATCTTCTCGGGAGGAGGAGGCATGGAAGAAACGTCCTCGGTGGCAGAGGGTTGAGAGGCAGAAACTTGATCACCCATAGCCAAAGAAGACTCATCTGAGGCAGGCTCATCTTCTTCTTCTTCCACAATTGGTGGAGGAGGACCAGGGAGATGCTGTTGGAATAGCTCAGAATCGTCTTGAACCTTTAGCTCTTGCAGAGCAGCTACCCAACCATCATGGAAGTATTTCAACTCCCCATATTGGACTTGGGATGTCATTGCAGCTATCCCTCTCTCCCATCCTTTCTCCCAACCAACGCTGAAATGTTTCTTGATTGCAACTTTTCTCCTCGACTTCTCCGAGGAGAGCTTCACCTCCAATTCCTCTTTCTTAACCTTGATATCTCGCAGAGTAGATAATTCTTCTTCTGCCTTCTTCAACTTATCATCAGATTCCTGATGTTTAACCTCCAAACCCTTAACTTTCTCCTCCAAATTCTTGGAGGTTTCAGCCATCTTCATCTTATCAGCCTCAGCCACAGCCAACTTTTTCTCCCAAACAGTTTTCTCCTCGATGTACTGTTGGCGAGATTCCTTCACAGATTGGGCTAAACCCAACAAAGCATCGTCAACATCGGACGAGGAACTGGAAGCTTTAATAACTTGATCTTTCTTCACGATGGTATTGAAGCAGTTCACCAGCTGAAAGATAAGAAAAACAATAAAGCCAACACAAATACAAGAATTCAAAAAAAAAAAAAAAGACCAAAGGAGTGAGAAATTTACTGAAGAAAGATGACGAGCAGCTAGGGATGTCAGTGTATCCCTAGGAATTTTTTCATCAACCCCGAGAACCTCGGGTATAACTGAGCTCATTGAAGAACTCGGAAGAATGATGTTTGAAACACTACTACCACCAGCGGGTAGAGAAGATGCAGTTCCAGCAAGATTAACTGAGGATGATTTCCTCAATCTCTTCAAAGGAGGGTCAGCAGCATCAACCAAGGAAGAAGTCTTGGTCGGAGAGATTGTAATTACATCAGCAGGAGCATTTTTCTTGCTCGGGGCCACTGGGGGCTTCTCGGCAGCTTTGGAGGACCCATCATCTACTTTTTTAGTCCCTTCTCGGACATCAATTTTGCCTTTCTGGGCTCCAACAGCAGAAGAAATTTCACCAAATAGAGCAGGAGGAGCTCTTTTCTTGCCCATTCTCTGAGATAAGGGGATATGAGAATCTGAAGATGAACTTTCTGGTGTTGAAGCTGGTTCAACAGGGCGAGCAGTATAAGAGGTTGTGTAACTCTTATACTGTAGTAAATATGAAGCAGATCTAATATGCTCGTCAGCAATCGTCTTATGCAAACCCCAGATAAGTTTCAGATGTTTAATATTCACTTCTGAATCCTTTGGAGTTTTTCTTTTGCTATCAACTGCAAATAGATACATAATGAAATATCGGTCATGCATTTTATTAAACATGATGAAAGCATAATTTTACAAATAAAATAAAATGAAAAATAAACCTATCCCATTGCCATATGGGGGGCATCTGGGACCGTTGTACACTTCGTCTCCCACCAGAGGGGCATATTGCCAATTTTTGATAATCACCCCATGTTCAAAATAGTCTCTATTTGCATCGGGGAGGTTAACTACAAGGGCCCTATTTAAAAACCTAGTTTTTAAATAATAAATATTATCTAAAACAGCCCATCTGTAGCAATACATGATTTCAGGGATCCCTATGCGAGTCCCATGAGTTATATTTAATTTATATACCCCATTAATAATTCTCCATGAATTGGGGGCTATTTTTGCAGGAACAAGATCAAAATATTGACAAAACTCAAGACATAATGGGTTTGGTGGAAAGGAAAAACCACATTCAGCAACAAAAAGACTGGGGAACCAATGTCCCTCAGCCAATCGAAAGTAATCTAAAGGCTCAGAAAGAACCTCTAGAGTTACCCACGAAAGAATGGAAAAATCAGAACGGAATTTCTCAACAGACTCCACAATATAAACCATATTGAATAAAAGAGATACAGAAGAAAAGAAGAATATCTTACAGAAAGAAAGGAGGTATGTTTGCAACGAACGGAAACAAGGATGAACGCACAAGAGAGAAAAAGAGAATAGAAAGCTTGAATGCAGAAAATGGAAAACGTAGACGACGGTATGGTTACCAAAGAAGTTTAAATACTTTGCATTGGGAAGCGGCGAAAGAAATGATTACCAAAAAGAAACTACTGAACTCCCGGCGGCTAAAAGGACAAAAATTGCACGAAGATCGAAGCGTTTATAAAAAAGGCGGAAAACAGCGAAATAAGAAGGAAATTTGAATACAATGTTCCTGAAACCCAGGAAGGTCATTTAATATTGCCATACACCGAGAAAGAATGTTACATACTCCTCAAAGTTCGAAATATGAAACATTGGGGGCTTCTGTTGATACCAAAATTAATATGCTGATGTGGACGAATAATACGAAGACACGTGTCAATCTACGTGGCACAATAGCAGCGAGGAAGATCATTTCCCGACCAGCCATGTTTCTTTCCGAGCAACGAGAATACACCGAGAAACTCTATCACACCGAGGAACTCTATCACACCGAGGAACTCCAACGCACCGAGGTACTCTAATGTTCCGAGGAACTCCTGATCAGCGAACAGCTATGGCGGTCCGAGCTGCATCTCGGTCGTATCATTAATTGCCAGATAATCAACAGCTCAGATATTCATTGAATGCTTATATTCTTGGCACGCACGCTGCATTAAATGTATTACCCTTTCATATGTATGACATTTAATGTATCGAACCTTTCATGTACAGCCTCAAGGCTATAAATACCTTGTATCATCCTCATTCAAAGGGGACCGGAATTTCTTGAGAGAACTTGTAATCAAGAATTCCACAAACACTCAGCAATAACATAACAGTGGACGTAGGCTTTATTCCTAGCCGAACCACTTTAAAAATCTTTGTCTTATTTATTTATCTGTGATTTAATAATTAGAGCAATCTAGTTTTTTACATCAACACACAGGTTGCACTCTAAAAAGCCACAAAATTCGAGAGTTTAAGTTTAAAAATTTCTAGTTTTGATCCCCAATATTTTCTACCGATTTTATTTCAAGTCCAAAAGTTTTTAAGGGAATTATTACAAATTAAGCCCACAAACATTTTAAAACCACTTTTAAATGTTTTAAAAATTCTCGAAAAATTATTAAAAATAGTTTTAAACACATTAAATGCATAATAAGTGAAATGTGATCCTATAGTGTGTTGTCAACTACCTTTTGACTTATATACTAGGCTTGGAATTGTTGAGGATATACATGATGGAGTCTTGGTAGTACTTTTGTTGAAAAAAGGCTCATACAAATTATAATTTTTTTTTTTGGTCTTTATATCCAAACTGGTTGAAACTCCTATATGGCATAGACTCTTAATAAGTCAATCATATAGTATATTTCATAAACTACCGTTCTACCCACGGTAGTGTTATTTGCCCTATAAAACTCAAGGTATTTAGTGTCTAGTTTAGCTAACCATATGGATGTCGCTCTTTGGAGTTTGGGCTTAGTAATGTTACCTGTGTGGCTATCCTGAAATCTTCCTCCCTCTCTTACCCCGGGGTGCTTTCGGAGGGGAAAAAAGAGGTAATAAAGGTCCCCGCGCCCCTTGCTACGTTGTGGGGTGATGTAAAGTGATAGAGTCGCCAACTATTTTGCACAAAATAGGCAAAAGACATGTCTCGCCTCGAGAGAGAGGCATCAAAGACAAGTCGATGCATACAAAATCAATAGTTCAGAGGTTCATGGACTAAGTTAAGAAAAAGGAAGGTGTTAGACGCTCATTCCGCCCTTTTCAGTCTCTCATGGTCTTATTTTACTATTTTCCTTAATTTCTACGTGAAGTGTGTGCGTGTATATATAAGTGGAGATCGAAATCGCTCGACTCGTATCATGCAAATGATGGAGTGAGGTCATCCATAGGAATGTTACCAAAATAATAATTAGAAAAATATGATGTATGCACTTATCGAGATATTAATCGTTATGATAAAACGATAATATGTGTTTGATAAGGCGCAAGTATGAATCACGATTATGATTTATATGAATAATATATGGATAGAATAGCTTAAAGATGAAAATAGGACTCGAGTCTCGGATTTTAGTCCGAGACACCTACGTAGCCTATAAAGGCATCAAAATCCACGTAGTTCTCATACAGCACAAGTGTGGGGTTTATCCCATAGATTCAAACGGGAGTTTATAATATGTGTGTGTGTAGAAAAGATATTTTTACTTTTGAAAAAATGTGGTGAATAATCCCATTGGAATTTATGTGTGTAAACCTCATTTTCTTTGTTTTGAATTTTTTCTTAGAAAATAAATTTGTGAAATATAACTAATAAAGAATGAGGTATTAATGTGTATTATCTAAAGTAAAAGCTAAATTGAGTATATAACTAATGCGAAAATAAAGAAATTTGAAAAGAGAAGAATGTTTGGACTTTATTTGGAGACTTGAAGCTTGATCTTGATCCTTGATGAGTTTCCGTGAAAGTTGGGATGAATGTTGGATAAGATGGAAGGAGATTTTTTCTAAATTGGGTATGAGAATAATGGGAATGAAAGGTGAAAAGGAATTTCACACAAGAAAACTTCACTCATTGCAAAAGAATGTTGCTGAGATCACTCATATTGATGGATCTGGGGTGCCCTTCAAAGTGAGATCATGATCTCCTTATATAGGTTAGGGGGCCTGCTGATCGAAATGGTCGTTACTCTACCAATCGGAAGGTATTCCAAGACACATTGCCGATAGGCAGCGAAATGGACCATCTAACTGGAAATCTCGTGCATATTTTTTGGAAAAATGATCATAAAACGCAATCCGTAAGTCCAAATCACGCACAGGGCATACCGTTAGAAAGGTAATTCAGAGACCTTTAAGATTCATTTAGACCTATCCTGAGTTTAAGAGTTTACTTTAGGTCAAACGGGGCTCATAAGCGCCCATCGATCCTTTGGACAGAAGATCATCAAACGATAATGGATCGTTTGTCCGAATCGTAAGTTTGAATTATGCACGGGGTGGACCTTTAGAAAGTTTTTATGAGCTATTTCGACATTCTAAATAGATTCGCTCGGTTTGGAGAGTTGATTTTGGTCAAAAAGGGGCCCGAAAGCGGCCAATAACCCTTCAGAGTAAAACAAATCGTTCTTCCGTATTATAAGGCTGATTCACACACGGGGCAGACCGTTGGAAAGGGTATTAAGTGTACTTAAAAGACTCATTCAGTCTAGTTCGAGTTGAAGAGTTAACTTTGGTCAAACGAAACCCGGGAGTGCCTAGTGACCTCCGGATCAGTTTTTTGGGGGAAACGGATCATTCGTACAAATCATTATGCCATTTCGCACATGGGGCAAACTATTGAATAGGCATTCAGTGACCTTTGAAGATCCATTGGTCTTTCTCTCTGAGGATGAATTTAATCGGAGTCAAACCGGGGCCAGGGGCGCCCGATGGCCTCCAAATCGGTACTCAGAGTATGACCTAGGATTTGTAGTGAATTAGGGGAGGTGTTAGGGACCTAAGGAGAGACTTAGGGGGTCCCGAAATGTGGTGTCTACACTGTGTCTAATGCTACTTATCTCAAATATCATATTTGATGATTATTATCTTTTATTGCTATACACTTTAACTCTCTATAACTGGATCATTAAGGGTTATCTTATTTTAGAAGTATTCGAACCTTTACTCCCTATGACTTGATATTACTATATCTAGTTATATCACCATACTTATTTTATTAGAACTGGTTTATTCATGTTATTGTTGTTTCAAATATCAATTCCTTTACAGTTGTCTATAAGTACCTTCAATTGATTTTGCAATTACTAAAAATCTTTATAAATTGTTATATCTTCTTAGCAAAGTTTTGCTTATTTTTTTCCCCTTCCAGGTGGATACTGAGATAGAACAAGGCGAAATACCCTCCGATCCCAGGTACTTTTTATCTCCGTTACCTGAGAAGTTACTATCTTATATACGTGTGGGCAGTTTTAAACAAAGAAGGCACTACCGTATGGAATTTATATACTACCACTGATCATCTTTTGTAAACATAGTTATGTTACTGCCCTTTTAGTTCTGTAATGCGAGATATTGAAGGTTTGTAATAAATAAGATGTTATGCGTAAAAGTTTGAATAAATTTCCTTTTTTGCCAAAAACTTTATATGTTCTATATTTGTCTTTTCTACTTTTGTTATCACGTACTATGCACATAATTTTGGATTTCACAATGCCACAACCTCAATATAAGAATCCAGCAAAAATGTTTAACAAGTTAGGCATAGTAATATACTTATAGACACCCCATTATAATACCCCCTAACTTCTCCTAAGGTCCCTAGCACCTCCCTTCATCATTTCAAACCTAAGTCACACCCTAGGTACTGACCTAAAGGCCATTGGGCGCTCCCAGGCTCCGTTTGACCAAAAGTCAAACTCTTCAGCTTGACCGAGGCTGAATGAATCTTCTAAGGGAAGTTAATCCCCTTTCCAACGGTCCACCCCGTGCATAATTTTGACTTACAGTGGGGACGAACGACTCATTTTCTTCCGAAACTCAATCAAGAGGTCACCGGACGCTCCCAGACTTCGTTTGACCAAAGATAACTCTTCAGATCGACCGTGACTAAATGAATATTCGAAGGGCATTGAAACCCCTTTCCAATGGTCCGCCACATGCACGATTCTAACTTACGATACGGACGAACGATTCGTTTTACTTTAAAAGGTCACCGAATGCTTCCAGGCCCCGGTTGACCAAATCTAACTCCCCGAACCAGGTCAAACTCTTTGGAATGTCAAAGTACATCTCCTATACTTTCCAATGGTCTGTCCCATGCATGATTCTGACTTACCATGCGGACGAACGATCAATAATACCTTTCTAACGGTTCACCCCATGCGCAATTCGGATCAACGGTTTGTGATCTACGATCGATTTTCCGAAGAAACCTGAAAGACACTACCAAACGACAGGTTCCAAACCCTGCATATCGATATTGTGCCTAAGCACACCTGCCGATTGCAGGACCGGGGCTATGCCGATCGACAATGTCCTGGGCCTATAAAAAGGAAGGCCTAACCTCATTCCAAATGGAGGAAGATCAGAGATCCATCACTCTCAGCAAGCTCAGAAAACCCCTCTCGAAGTCAGCGTGATTTCCACATCCAAATACATTTCTAACCTTCACCTTTCATCACCTTCTTCATCAAACTTGGTGAATTAAGTATCCTCCATCATCACCCAAGTGCAAGGGCTGCTCTCCAATATCCAAGATCAAGCTCAAGATCTTCAAGAAGGTCCAACTTTCTCAATTTCCTCTTTAAATTCTCCTAAATTCGCATCAGTTTGTTTTGTTACTTAGTACTTTCATTCTCTCATCTCACATATCCTAGTATACTTTTTATTTAGTATTATTGCACGTCTCTTATTTTCATATAAACAAAACCCAAAAAATAAGAAAAAGAGGATTTGCTCATAAATTCCAAACGGGAATTCTCACACTTTTTTCACACTTTTCTCACAACTAAAACACTTTTTACACACACACACATATAAGAGAAGTCCCCATTTGGATTTATGGGATAAATCCCACCCCTCGTTTTGCGTACGAACTATGTGGACTTTGATGCCTCTATAGGCTACATAGGCGTCTCGGGGTAAAACTCGAGACTCGAGTCATTTTCCTACTTTTTTTTCCTATTTTTCTATATTCTTTAAACTTAACTCTCTTAGATTCTATATATTTACATATACATATATTTGTTCTTAGTGGCGTATTATTCCACACGTGTTATCATTCCCTTATAATGATCGACGCTAGGATAATCGCATAAATCCTATTTTCTAACATTACTTTTTAGGAACATTCCTATGGATGACTCGCTTTATCTCTTCCGTGATACAAGTCGATGATTCTTATGTCCATTATGTATACACATGCACACATATCACGGGGAAATAAAGGAAAATAACAACCCATGAGAAACCGTAAGGGCGGAATGGGTGCCTAACACCTTTCCATTTCGTAACTTAGCCTCCGGACCCTTTTCGAATCATTTTGATTTCGTATGTATCAGTATGTCTTTGGAATCTGTCCTTCGAGATGACTCCCTTTTGTTTTGTCTGTTTTGAGTAAAATAGACTGACGACTCTATCTCTCTACATTTTTCACCTCATCACCGACGCCGGCCGAAGCGCTCTCGAGAGGAACGAGCGGGACCAAGGATCCTCTCCCGCTGCGAGGATCGGGGATGGCCACAATACTAGTTAACTCCGTTGCCTCAAAGAATGAGTTAGAACTCATGATCTCTGAACAATAATGGGTAATTTAGTAAAAATGAAAGTTTTTGATCCGAAACCACCCATAACCTAGATTTCCAAGATCTAGGTGGAAAAAACTAATAAACTTCCTTAAGATCAACATGAATGTTTCCAAAAGCTATTTTACCTCAAGGTACCCAACCCCAAAAAGATCATTCAAGATAAGAAAACTTTATAGTATGAATATAAGAAGAATAGGAAAAGTCCATAGCTATTTTCCCAAGATACTGAGAATATCACAAGGGCTCGTTTAACCAATTAAGCATGGGAACTAGGGGTCCTTACCAAGAACTTTAATATGATGGACAGTACGCTTCTGCCGCCTCCAACAACCTTCCCCTCGTCGATGAATAGTACGCATCCTCGGCCGTAATTCGACAGCACCTCCTTATCTTCTCAAGTTGTCAGTCTCTCTCTAAAGTGTTGTGAAATATTTCTAGCAGCTTTGGGAATGGAGCCTAGATTTATTATTTATAGGATATGAAAGGAATCTTAGGATTTTTAACTTTGTCATCACTTTTTCCAGAATGTCCCCTTCAAAAGGCTTCTAAAAGCTCTAAAACTTGGCTTCCAATAAATAAGTTGATTTAGCTGCATCATCAATCTACGTGTTGGGCTCTTTTTATACTTCCGAGTTTTAAACTCCGCTGCCTCTCAATAGAGGCCACGACCTAAGGGTTTCAATCCGTGAACTTAGCTAATGTCCACGACCTCAACTTAGATTCCGCGACTCCGATTACAGCCACGACCTTCTATAATTTTGAATTGTTACAATTAGGGAGGTGGGAGAACAAAATGGAATGTTAAACAAACCTAAATTCATTTATTAACTCCTAAATTCATCCCACTAGGATTGGGAAAGGTCGGGTACCCACAAAAACTCATCCCATTCACATTCCTAGTCTATTTAGGAATTCATTTGTTTTTGAGGTGTCTAAACGTCCAAAGTGACACATTTGGTTAAGGGACATTTTAAAGTTAATAATAATAATTAGTGTGAGATGACGACTTTGGTATGTATAGAGTATATAAAATATGGAACCCAGTGTAAGCCGAGATGTGGTTTGTTGGGTTGGGGGTAGGCCCGGCAATATGGGTTCTTAAGGATGAAACCGCCCATAATCCATCCAAAATAATGTGTTCGGGGCCCATTAATTGTGTTTGTGGGTCAAAATGGTTTGAACGATCCAATGAGACGGTTTGTTGGCGGGTCATTAGCGGGTCAAAATGGTTTTGGACCCTCACAATAAAACTCAAATTACTAAAAAGTTTAAAGATTTTTTTTATTCAAGTATTTATTTGTATATTTTTTTTCAAAATTATTATACCATATTTATTTGTATATGGTATAATAATTATTTTTTCAAAAAAAAGGCGGGTCAACCCGACCCGATCCGGGTTTGACCCGACCCGACCCAAATTTAACCCGCCCACATTATTATGTCAAATCCGCTTTTGACCCGCCCAAATTTATCCATATCCATTTTGACCCGTCCATAACCGCCCATAATCGCCCATTTGCCACTACTATAGTTGGGGGGTGAGTTTAGCGTTGAAATAAAAGGTGATCATCATATCATATGATATGCCTTCGTTTTCACGCGTTCCCCTCACCCTCTGTCTCGCTTCTTAACATAATTCGCCGATCCACTCTCTCTCTCCTGCGTAAATTCCAATATCCACACTTTTGAACTCCATTAAAATTCCAATCTCTATCTCATGGATCCCTCAACATCTTGGGACTCCTTGCGTAAACAGGTCTCCCATTTATCTCTTCATACACATACTTACATTTTTCTATTTTGTTTCATTCCTTTTATTTTTCTTTTAATCAGATCCAGATTCGTAAAATTCGCCATGTTATCTGCTACACCAAATCTGAATTAGGAGGCCTCAATATAAATCAGGAAATTCATATTTTTAACATGCTTTTTTTTACGACAGAGTAGGATTATTCAAAATTGCCTTGGCATTAACACTTTTCTAGTTGAAATTTGCTGTATTCATGAACACCCAATTTGGATTCTCATTAGAATGATGTGTAATTTCAGGCATTATAAAAGAATTTCATAATTGGAGATACATTTCCTATATTCATCAATACTCAATTTTGGATTGCCACTATAATCAGATTCCTTTATATCTATCTGATTTACTTTATTTATATGGAAGGCGAGGAAGCTTGAAGCGCAGTTGGATGATGAGATGCATTTGTATCGTAAATTAGTTTGTAACAAAGCTGATGATGGTAATGACATTGATGTTGAATCCGTAATAGACCAGCTACTCAAACAGCTTCAGCAAGTGAATTCCCAGATGCAAGCTTGGGTATCATCAGGAGGATCAGAAATATTTTCTCATACATTGACACGGCATCAAGAAATTCTTCATGATCTCACTCAGGTTTTATTGCTTTTTCTATTTGGAAAAACTTTGTTCAATATGCTTTTGGCGAGGAATTTAATTATAATAAAGTAAATTAGATGCGCTCACCAATGAATTAATGACTTTTGATTAAGTGACCTAAAGAGTAGAAATGGAAATGTTCACCTTTTGCTATCTTAGCACTAGTAGTTTGGTAATGTTTATCTTTTGTTATCTCTGTCATCCTTGATTTTCGAAGGTGATTTTTATATGAAAATTCATTATTTTATGAAGAATGTTAATTATTGAGGAGGATTCAATTTAAAAAAAAAAAATTCTAATGTCAATTGTGAGTGCAAATAATTATAATGAATTTGTGCAAGCAGTGAAGGCCAAGTTACACGAGTAAAACAATCTCACAACAAAGGATTTACGTGGTTCGGTAATGGTTTACGTTCACAGGGTGTTTCTTTCTCTTTGTTACTTTTCTATGATTCGATATCAAGAAGTTATTACATGTCCCCTTTTCTCCTAGGGCGAGGGCGAGGGTTACATTTATAGAGGTGGAGGAGGCAGAATCGTATGGGACTGTTTATCGAGTTGCTTTTGGATTTATGTTAATCTTTTTCGAGATCTTTGCTTGATGGATTTATCTTTGCGTAATTATCTTTTAAGAAGTCCCTCGCCTGTTAGCCGGTCTTATTTTTGGATCCGGACCTCTTTCTGCTGTTATGTTTGGACCGCTTGATTTATACTCCACAATTACCCCCAAAGCTCTTCGGCTTGTAGGGGGCGGAGATGTTTGAGTAGCTGGTCGGCCTGAATAATTGGCCGGCCCAGGTGGCTGACTTATGAACGCTTGGAGCTTCAACCATTACACACTTTGCCTATAAGTCTTCGTCATCTTTAACTTCATTTTCCTTCATCGTTTCTGAATAGTATCGTTCTTTCTGAGTGATCTTATCTTATGAGCATTTTCGTTTCTTTGAGTTTCCTCTCTGTTCTTGGTAAAAATGGTATACTTTGTTGACGAAAGGATCGTGAAGGAATTCAGAAAAACATATTCGATTCCTCCATGGGTAGTCATTGAGTGTGCTGAAGTTCCGAAAGATTGTAACGTTGTTGAGGGTGGTCATTGGATCCACGCATTTTCAGTGGCTGAGGGGGGGAATAACTTTTCTCACAAATCAACTATTTTTGGAGTTTTGTGAGTTTTTTGAAGTAGTCCCTGCTCAGTGTGCCCCCAATACTTAACGAATCGTTAATGTTGTTTATATAGGGATCCTAGAAAATAGGTATTGTTATTCGTAGTCCCACACAACTGATGAGATTCTTTGCTTGAAGGTGAGAAAGGCTGATAGAGTCCTAGTTGTCAACCTTCCTGATACCAATAAGGGTTATTGGAATCAAGGCTTTATTGCCAGAAATTGACAACACTCACCTCTTCTCGAGGGCGAACAATATTAAGGATTTTTGTGCCCATGGAAGGGACATAGGTCAATCTTATTTCTATTCTCTGCACTTTTAATTTTATTTGTTGATGTAATCACCGATGATGATCCTCTTGTGTTTTTGTTCAGCTCGATCGACGAAGAAAGAACCCTCTTTCTTTTATTTTATTTGGGAATAACTCATCAAGGTCTTGAGAAGGCCATTGATTGCAGGTGGTGATCACGTAAGGTCGGCATCTTTCCTTCTTGGATACAAGAATTCCACTAGCAGTTTCACTGCTCGCCTGGTGGACTCAATCCCTTCCTTCAGCAAGTGAGGGGTCTTCCACCTCCTCCTCTTTTGAGTCGCTGAATGTTGATACCATCTTTAACGTAGAGAAAGAAGAGATGGTCCCGAAGAAGAGGATTATTTTGGTTGATGATGATGATATGTTGACTTTCCCCAAGTCCAAGGTCCCCAAGAGGGAGTTTGGGGGCCTTTCTGCGCCAGTTTCTATGATGGATCCCCCCATCCAAGGAGAAGAATAAGATGGACAAGACTATTTCTTCTGTCTTTGTTATTCCTCCCCAAAAGGGAGATGCCCCAAATCTTGGGAAGGGCTACTGGGTAATGTCGATGGCCAAGAATGCATCTTTAGTCTTTCTCCTGTTGAAGGTGGGAGTGCTCGCACTTGACCGCGAGCAAATTAACAAGCTGACCTACGATTAGCTTTCTACACCTTTCGCTCAGGCGTTGTCAATGGTAAACACAACTTTCTTTTGGTTTTTATGATGTGAATTAGGGTTATTTTAGTATTTTCTTGTATTTTTTTTTCATTGTATTTTTCCTTTTCCTAGTTTTTTGGTATTTTTGTTACATTTTTAATTTTAGTCAGGGTTGAGAGGAAGTTTCTACAAGGTTATATTTTAGCATGTGATGTAATTGAAGGTAGTTATTGACCCATATGACATCAAATGGCTTAAGACTCTTTTTCAACCAGTAGGAGCTTAGGGGACCTCTTCTGGAATCTTCTTTCCTCTCTTATAAATATCCATATAGGCATCATTTGAGGGGGACCTTCATTTTTGAATATAAGACATTTTTAGATTCTCTCTCTAAAATTTGTTATTTATTTTGTTTTGGGCCTTTGACTTGTAGTTTACGTCAAATTGGTATCAGAGCGAGGTATTGTTTCCCGATTGGTGTATTGATTATAAAAAAATCGTACGCTACACTTTTGATGGCCACGAAGAAATCAAATCGACATCAAGAGGAGATCAATCAAGAAATGAGGCAAACGAATTAGTCCAACAACAAACCCCATTTTTCCAAAAAATCAATCAAAAATTTGAAGATCTCTTCTGCCTCTTCACCAACCTCAACCCAAAACACCACCACCTTCCGCCAAGGTCCCAGGTGCTCCAATACCCTCATTCCCCATTTCACCACCCCTGCTGCCCCACCAACTCAAAACCCTAACTCCATTAAACCCACCTCTATCAAAACCCAGAAAAACCGAAGAAAGAGGGAATGGAATCCAACCCTAGGGTTAGATTGAGGAGAGAGAATAAGGTACATAGGAAAACGACGATAAAAGGGGAGAATCGGTCATCCCCCTCACTGCTTTAATTCCGTCGGCCTCCTCATACTCCGATGTGTCGCGCTGAAGCCAGATCTGGTCAATCATGATCAGAGAGGGATTGGTCTAAATGTTCGCATCCCCAGGCTTGTTTTCGATCCAGGAGCTCGGGTGTTGTGTCTTCTGTGGAACATTATAGCAGTAATGACGGCCTGGATCAAAGGAGAAGGTCCCATAATTTGGTTTCTTGCTATCATTTACTTCATATCAGGAGTTCCAGGTGGTTATATGTTATCTTACCAGCAATCGATGTCTTGGGTGATGATGCTGTGGTTGGGATCTTCTACTTCATTGGCTTTGGATTTTTCTGCCTTGAATCAGTGATCAACATCTGGGTTATTTAGCAAGTTTACATGTATTTTCGAGGCAGTGGGAAAGCTGTAGAGATGAAATGTGAAGCTGCAAGGTCAACTTGATGTCAAGAATGATGAAACGTGAAGCACCTGCTGACATTAATGGATATTAGGTACTATTTGGAAGAGCAAGTGGGCTGTCACAACCAAAAAGTAAAACAACCGACCACATATTTTAGGATTTTTTCACATGCATCTCCAATTTTTGAAAGCTCAAGGACGAGCTTAGTTTTAAGAGGGGGAGAATGATGCGGATTAGGGTTATTTTAGTATTTTCTTGTATTTTTATTTATTTCATTGTATTTTTCCGTTTATTAGTTATTTGGTATTTTTGTTACATTTTTAATTGTAGTAAGGGTTGAGAGGAAGCTTCTAGAAGGTTATATTTTAGCATGTGATGTAATTGAAATTAGTTAATGACCCATGTGACATCACATAGGTCAAGACTTTTTCAATCGAGCTTAGGAGACTCCTTTTAGAATCTTCTCTCATCTTTTATAAATACCCATGTAGGCCTCATTTGAGGGGGGGCTTCATTTTTTAATACAAGACATTTTTAGATTATCCTTCTAAAATTTGTTATTTGTTTTGTTTTGGGCTTTTGACGTGTAGTTTACGTCATTTTACCTCCTCTACTTTGCCTGGATTGTTGAATTTTGACATAATCCCTTCTCTTCTTTTTGCAGTTTGTGGCTGACTTTGTCGCCATCCTGGAAAAACGCTCCGATTAATTCAGGGCCACCGGCGACCTGGCCACGACTTTGAACAAGTCTGAAGAGGCCCTTGTTGCTGCACTGAAGGCCTATGAGATAGAGAGGAAGTAACGGAAAGTCCCGTGGCACCAATCGAAGGTCGATTGCGACCAACTTTTGGTTGAATGCGACCAACTGAAGAAATTCCAGGAGGGCCAAACGAAAGCTTTAGTTGCTGCCAAGGATGCAGGCTATGATACTGGTTATGAGGAGGCCTTTGTCGATGCAAATCGCCGGCTGACTTTTATTAGAAAATCAAACTTAAAAAAGACTGGGATGCTGCTTTGACGAAGGTCAGCATCCCAGTAGAGTTTGAACTCTTTGGCGAGCACGGTCCAAGTCTCCAACAAGAGCAGAAGAAGTTGGTCAGGCAGAGGCAACTGTCGACCAAGGGGACTCTGAGGCTGACAAGAGCAAAGTTTCTGAAAAACAGAAGCAGGTGAAAGAAAAGGAAGTCAAAAAACTAGTTAGGAATAATTAGCTTGAGGATTCTTGTTTTTTTTTCCGTTCTTGTTTGTTTGTTTGTTTGTAAGGGCTTTGCCCCGTTTTGTTGTAATGAAAGATTTTCTGAATATCTGACTCCGTCTCTTATTGTTGCGGAGTAATTTCCTTTTATTATTGTAGTTTGGCAATGTATCTGCAGAGATTCCTTCTTTTTCTGGTAACCTAGATACCATTCTTGGTCAGGGAGCTAGTGTTCAAGCTCGCCGTGCTTTTACTTCTACTCGAAAAGCTGTTCAGAAAATGACCAAGGCTTACAATGAACAATCTGTCTTGGTTGCCAAGCTGAAAGATGATGCCAAGGACCTTGGCGATGTTGATACACTTATGCAAGATGAGATTAATTGTTTAGAGACGCTCGTCGATGCCAAAGACATTGGTGATGTTGGCGCACGCTTGTAAGAAGAGAATAATTCCTTGAGAAAACAGCTTGCCGAAGCCAAGGAAGAATTGCAAAGAGATTTAGTGATCAAGATGGGGCTGAGTTGGGACATACTCAAGCTCCATTATCTCTTTAGGAAAGGTCCTCGCGCGGCATGGGCTTCTGGTTATAATGAGGGGTGGATGGACGCTCCTCTTAGGCTGGACGAAGCCAAACAAATGGCGTACAAGCATGGTTGGTTGAATGCTTTGGGAGTCATGAAGGTCCCTCTTGATGCCGTCCCTCTTCAATTGGCCAAACATCATTTGGCTTCTCATGAGAGTGACGACGAGTTCAAGCCAAACCTTGACAATGGCCGGAGAGCCACTGTGGTCGAGGTGATCGCTCGTCAAGGACCATAATTGTACAAGTTATTTTTGTCTTGCACAGATGTAATTTTGAGTTTTCTACTGATGTACACTTTTCCTTATGTAATTTTGCATTATGATGTTTGTGTAGTTCCGCATTATGCATTTTTCCATTTTTTTATGCCAAGCATGTTTATAATGTATGTCTTACCCATGGTTCAAAGTCAAGGCCGATACCGCGACGATACGGCCGAGTTGACTAGGTATCGGTGCCCACCGATCCGATTCCGAGTTACGAGTTGAGTTTTCAATTATTGATGTGAATCGACCCTATACCGGTAATTTCTCGGTAGTATCGGTGATATAGCGGTATAATCGGCCCATATCGACGATATTGCAGTAGAATCGGCCCATATCGGCGATATAGCGATGGAATCACTGTTCTAAAAAACCCGCCTAGGCTTAAGGCTTGGGTGAAACGCCTCGCCTTACGCTTTTCACGCCTTATTCTTGGTAAAACCCTTACGGCGCACTTTTTTCTTAAAACAACAATGCCTTAATGAAACGATGTCTTCTTTTAAAGAATTTGTTTACAAACCGAACCATTATCTTATCCAAAATAATCAGATAGTATTTTAATTTGCATATATTCAGACATATTTTTATGATATGTGCAATTTTTGTATTTTAATAGTCTTGTTATGGTTAAAAAATATTAAAATATATTAAGAAGGCCTAAACGCCTTTTCACGCCTTTTTACGCCTAGGCCCGCCTAGGCTTCTAAGGCTTAAGGCTTGGCCTCCACGCCTCAATCGCGCCCCGCGTTTTTTAGAATCTTGGATGGAATTGGCCCATATCGGTGATATATCGGCCGAGATGGTATAAGTTACTAAGCATCTCTCTCTCTGTCTCTCTCTCCAATGTTATGTTGGTAAGCGTGGTTTTTTTTTGGGGGGGGGGGTTACGAAATGCTAATTGTTTTTTAATTTAGTGTGCTGTATGTGTGGGTTATTTGGTCATCGTGTGGGTTTAATTTAGTGCGTTGTATATGTGCCAGTTTTATTTTTTTTTAAAGAATGCAAATGATCCAAATGTTATTTGTTATTATTTTTTATAATAATGTTCCCAATGTTATTTTTTAATATGTTATTATTTATAAAAAAAAATTAAATGTTATTCTTTTACAAGCAAATATACAACTGTAATTATTGTAAAAATAATATTTGTATCCTCTAAACATTTGTAAAAATAATATTTGCATCCTTTATGTAAAAATAACATTTGCAACACAAGAAAAAAAAAAATTTACATCCTCTTTGTAATAAAATAACATTTCCATCAATTTAAAAAAAAAAAAATTTGCCACCCAACCCAAAAAAAAAAAAATTACGTTCCTTTTATAAAAAAATAACATTTGCATCATTTTTTGTAAGAAAATAACATTTGCATCCTTTTTATAAAAAACGATTGTAAAAAAAGTAGTGTTTTGTCAAAATCACTATTTGTATCCTCTTTGTAAAAAAATAACAATACTAAAAAAGAAACATTTCTAACATTTTTAGAAAAATATAACATACTTAAAAAACACATTTGTATCCTCTTACTAAAAATAATACTTAGAATATAATAGTTGTATCCTCTTTGTAAAAAAAAAAAATTATCCTCTTACTAAAAAAGTAACATTTGTTTTTCTTTGTAAAAACATAATATTTGTATCCTCCGTGAAAAAAAAAAAACATTGATTTATTATGGAACATTGAATCTGCCAAGTTCGCAGCACGTCAATATAATCAATTGTACAATGGTATGCATATTAAAGGATAGTTTTAAACTTATCTGATTGATCTACATTGTTAATCGTATTTTTTTAAAATTTTATGGATTTTTTTCAGAATTTTTTGAGCTCTCTAAATAGTGTATCTTTGAGTATCGCCCGATACCGCGACCGAGTTGAAAATCGAGTGGCCGATACCGGGAGCGATACCGAGACTTTGAACTATGGTCTTACCTTTTAGGTCGTGTTGTCACAGTACCTTAGGTCTAGAGCAAGCTTTGAAAAAATTACACCTAGTTTTAGGGCCATCCATCTGCTCAGAATTTTTAGCCCACCAAAGTCAGATGTACTCAGTGCCTAGTGATCCCCCGTAGATCTTTTGCTTGCCTGGGCAATTCTTGAGGATTTCGTATTGTTTATGACGAAAACTGTTAAACCTTGGTTTTTAGATTAAATATAATCAAACTAAGGTGATAATGGTCAATGTCCGACCATAATATGAAAGTGTAAGCCTGCTATTTGGAACAATGTTGAATGGCTAAATGAACCACTCAACCACTTGGGCTTGTACTTGATTGAATTACAATCTTAAAATATTTCGATCAACATAAGTTGAGAACTAAAAATTGCAAGAAACAAATGAACAAACTATAAATAAAACTTTCTTAAGTTGGCTGCATTCCAAGCCTTTGGCATCACTCTACCCTCCATTATTTCGAAGCGGTAGGTGCCTTGCAAATCATCCCGGATGACCTTGAACGATCGTTCCTAGTTTGGTTCCAACTTGCCGTTCGAAGGTTTTTTGGCGCTCCCAAGCATCTTTATGAGGATGTAGTCACCGACCTGGAATTTCCTTGGGTTTACGCCCCTTGTTGTACTGCCTAGCCAATTGCTGTTGGTAGGAGGCTAATTTTATCAGGCCTGCTGCCTTTGTTCGTCAGCCAGGTCAAGCTCAGTCCAGATAATTTCTTCGTCCAAACCCTGTTTGGCAATGATGGTCTTTATTGTGGGCAGACCAGCTTTCAAAGGGATAAAAACTTCCATCCCATAGGTCAAAGCAAAGGGAGCTTCCCCAGTTGGTCTTTTGGGTGTAGTACGATATGCCCATAGGATGTGGGGAAGCTCGTCTACCCAAGCTCCTTTAACATTCTTTGATCTCTTCTTTATGCCGTCGAGCATTGTTTTGCTAGAGGTCTCGGCTTGCTCGTTGCTCCGAAGATATGCCACAAAGCTGAAGTGATGCTTGATGCTAGTCGCAGAAGTTTTGAAACGACCCACTTTCAAATTGTGCGCCATTATCCTTGATTCTCGCATTATGTTCGTTTCTGAACCTGATCATGCCAGTGTCCCTGATGTTTGCCAATGGTTCTGCTTTAATCCGCTTCGTGAAGTAGTCTGTGCCGACCAAGTGGTATTTGTGATTCCCTGGTGTTGTTGGGAGTGGATCTAATATTCAAACCTCATTGGGCGAACGGCTACGGGCTAGTTAGTGACTTCAAATCGTTGGCCGACTGATGGAGCATGGGAGAGAAATTTAGGCATTTTTTCACACTCCTTTAACCTTCTCTGATCACTTGGATGAACGCATTGGAGGTAGGGACCAGTGAAAGATCTTCTGTAGAGTTTTCCTTCAGGCGCTTGATAAAATCGTGCAACTTTCACCCTGATTTGAGGGCATGCTTCTTATTGATCGACAGGATGTCATCTCGTAGATAAGTGATTATTGAGCCCATTCAGCTGGGGCTTCTTTGCACGGTAAGAACCTGCTCGGCGACCACGAGCTTCGTGATACTGGGCTTGATGAGAAACTCCACTTCAATGGTTCTCCTCAGATCAGAGTCCACTGCTGACCCCAAGGCTGCTAAGGCATCAGCATGGCTATTATGCCCCCTGAGGAACTGTTGAATGTGGACTTTCTCAAATTTGGCCATCAATTTCTGGGCGACCTACAGCTATACCGACATCTGTTCATCTCTGGCGTTGAAAGCTCCTGTCATTTGGTTAGATATTAGCTTTGAATCGCAGTATATGTCAAGATGGTTTACCCCCACTGAGTAAGCTTTTCGCAGTCTAGAGATGAGGGCTTTGTACTCGGCCTCATTGTTGGAAGCTTCGAAGTCAAGTTTGATACCTTACTCGATCACGGTATTCTTTGGGGAAATAAGTACAATTCCTGCTCCCACCCTCTTGGAGTTGGATGTGCTATGCACATAAAGGGGCCATTTTCCGGAATGGTCGGTCTCTCGGCTTATAAACTGATCGGCTATATCTTGGTCATTGGGCTCTTCTTCTTCTTTGAATTCGGCTATAAAGTCTGTCAACACTCGACCCTTAATTGTTGTTCGTGGTTCATAGTGTAAATCAAATCTCCCAAGTTAAAGCGACCATTTGGACATTTGCTCAGACAGGTCGGCCTTCCGAAGAATGGCTTTGAAGGGGAAGGAAGTGATGACTATGATTCAATGAGCGTGATGTGACGACCAAAGAGTAAGCCAATTTTTCAGTGAGAGGTAGCGTTTTTCGGCGTCCAGGAGCGATTTGTTGACATCGTAAATAGGGGTCTGACGTCCCTCCTTCTCGCACATTAAGGCTGAACTGACTTTATGGTTGGAAACCGCTAGGTAGAGATAAAAAAGGTCTTCCGGATATAGAATAGATAGTAGGGGAGGTTTGCTCAGGTAGGATTTGATTTCTTTAGGGGCCTTTGAGCATTCCTAGTTCCAGGTGAGGCCCTTTTCCTTCTTCAATAGCTGAAAGAATGGTCAGCATCGTTCAAAAGACTTTAAGATAAAACGTTTGAGGGTTGCCGACATTCCTATTAACTTTTGAATTTCGCGCAACGTCTTTAGAGGTTGAACGTTGTTGATCGCCACTATGTGGTTAAGGTTGGTCTTAATACCCCTTTTGCTGACTAAGTACCCCAGGAACTTTTTGGATCCCAAAGGAGCACTTGGTCGAGTTGAGCTTCATTCGGTAGTGCCTGAGGATCTCAAAGGTCTCTGTTAAGTCCTTCAGATGGTCGACTTTAAACTTGCTTTTGACGAGCATGTCGTCAATGTACACCTCCATATTGTCTTTCAACTGTTGCTTAAACATCCTCATGACTAGTCATTGGTACATGGCTTCTGCATTTTTAAGGCCAAAAGACATGACCTTTGTAACAATACAGGCCATAGTGGTTATGAATGAAGTTTTGTCTTGGTTAGGGCCGAACAAAGGGATCTGATGATACCCTGAGTATCCATCCAGAATACTTATCCGTTCATGACTGGCTGTGGCGTCGACCAACTGATCGATCTTAGGCTGAGGAAAGCTGTCTTTGTAATATGCTCTGTTGAGATCAGTGAAGTCTACGCATACTCTCCAGTTACCGTTACTCTTTTTTACTACCATTGGGTTTGAGAGCCATTTTGGGAATTGAGCTTCTCTGATAGACCCTGCCTCCAGAAGTTTTCTGACCTATGTTTCCACTGCCTTCTCTTTCACCGGGGCAGTTTGGCGGGCCTTTTGAACGTGAAGTCTGTGGCATGTGACTTCGGGTTAATCGGCACACCATATAGCTGCCATGCGAATACATCTTGATTATACTTTAGCAGAGAAATCAATTCCTCCCTCTTTTACTCAGATAATATGGTGCCGATCAAGAATTTCATTCTAGACTGAGCGTCGTCAAAGGCTACTTCTAACTTTTCCATGACCCTATCTGCGGGGTTAACCCTTGTTTCTTCCCTCTGCTCTTTTATGCTTTAGTTGCTATTTAGACGATGTAGCTCTGTTTTGAGACTCTTTGGGAACAATCTCCTTCTCTTTCTTCTTTTCTCTTATTTATGCCTGATGGCAACGATGAAACACTTCCAAGCAACAACCTAGTTGCCTCTGATCTCCATTATTTCGCGATTCGTGATGCATTTGAGTTTCATCGCTTGAGTTTCTGAAGTAAGTGGAGGGAACAACCTGCATGCAAGGTAGGGAAAGTCAATGTCTACCACCGAGAACTCGATCAACTTTGAGATGTTTCCGGCCGTGACTGGCAGGACGTCCTTTCCTAATTGCATAGTCATCTTTCCAACGAAGCCGTCCAGAGGGATGGTCACTTCCCTCTTTCATCTTGAGTTTGAGCTTGTGAAATAGTTTCAAGTACATGACTTCAGAGGAGCGTCTTTGATTGACTAGTAGCTTATTCACGTCCCAGTTTGCAATCCTGAGGGTGATTACTAGTGCATCGTGGTGTGAGGTCCTCACCCCGTTCAAATCGTCTTTCGTGAAGACTATATGCTATATCTTCTGGTCGCCTGCGCTTGCCAGGCTTTTTGCAGGGTCAATCTGGAAGGACTCCATAACTGCAGTGACCTTCTTTAGTTCCATCCGAATTGCGTTGCCTTGGATCTGCTTGGAACTTGAGGTGTCGTGGATAACGACGAACTCATTCCCCAACTCGTCTTTCAAAACATTGGGTGACCTTGTCACCTTTATTCTCTGCACACTCGTTTAAATGCCCCCCCGGGCTCTCTTCCAGATGGGATTTGAGGGCCTAGTAGTTTTCTGTTTTGTGCCCGTTCTCTTTGTGATAGATGCTTCTGAGTGCGCTTCCTCTTGCTTGGATCGCCACCCAGCTTCTTTGGCCACTTGAGGAACTGTTGGTCTTTGATCTTATCCAAGATCTTGTAGATTGGTTCCTTGAAAACAGTGTTGATTGCTTGGAAGGCTTTGGATGTGTCTGCTTTGTCCCCATTTTTAGAATCTCCATTCTGCTTCTTTCCCGCCTTCTTGGGGGTGCTCTTTTTGTTTTTCCCTTTGGTCGCCTTCCCGCGACCATTATCACCTTGGTTGATGGGGACCACATTTTCCACCTTGGCATACTTCCATATGCGCGGCATGAGATTGTTAATGGTATCTACCTCCTTCTTGGTGAGGGACTGGTGCAATATGGAGTTGTGGGGCTGTCTTATCTTGAATGATGCTACAGCAACTTGCTCTGAGCAATCTTCAACTTCGTTATAGGTTTCCTAGTATCGTCGGGCATAATCCCGCAAAGTCTCTTAGGGTTTCTTCCTCGTAATGAGAAGAGAGTCCATTTGGGTGAGAAATGCTGGTGATAAAACGAGCTGTAAAGGCTTCAGCGACTTGAAATCCTTGACTGGTATGTGTGGCTACCTTTCAAACCACTTTTGCGCAACATCCCCCAAGCTGGAGGGGAATATACGACACATAAGAGTGTCATTGTGGTTTCACAGAGTCATCGCTTGCCCGTATTGGTGTACGTGATCAATAGGGTCGGTTTTCCCGTTGTACACTTTGAACCTTGGGGTTGCAAGCTTCTTCGGGGACACTTGCTCCTCAATTGTCCTAGAGAAGGGGGATTGCATCTGAGTGATGAAGGAGTGATGAGGCCCTCCTGGCCAATTATTTGGTGGATCTAGCGCCGCGATTAGCTGGGTGTTGATCCATCTTCTTTCGCACCAGACTTCGGATATCGTGTCTACTATGTCCCTCCTTCTGATTCTGCCTTGCTTCGCTGGGCGACTCTCGTGTTCTGAGTGCTCTTGCTCGCGGTGTGAACTCCTTCCTCGGCTGCGAGTTTTGCTCGCTTGAGGGTTAGGCGTCTGACCACGACGCTTGCGTTTATCTCCCCGAAGTTCTCGATCCATTCTTTCTAGGCATTGTTGAAGACGCGCGTTCTCCTCCATTTGGAGGAGCGTTGCCTCCTCTTGCTGACGGAATCGCTATTCATAAACGTCGATCAGCCCCGAGATCTGAGTTGATCTGGCTCGTTGCTTTGTTCAGAGTGCTCATCTTGTGGGTAGTATCGTGGATGAGGGGCGGCTGACTCCAGTTCAGGTGGATCTCAGAGTCTGTGCGGTGACAGTCTTTCTTGTCGGTTGTCCGGATCGGGTGCACTGTGAGGGTGAGACATTGCTTAACTTATTGACTTTAACTGACTTCAAGAAAAAAGTCGATTCCCACAGACGGCGCCAATTGTGAGTGCAAATAATCACAGTGAATGAATCGAAGTAGTTAAGGCCAAGTTACGAGTAAAAAAAATTCACAACAAAGGATTTATGTGGTTCGGCAATGGCCTACGTCCAAGGGGTGATTCTCTCTCTTTATTACTCTTCTATTATTCGATATCGAGGTTACATTTATAGAGGTGGAGGAGGCAGAATCGTGTTGGAGTTATCGAGCTGCATCTTGATTTATGTTAATCTTCTCCGAGATCTTTGCTTGATGGATTTATCTCTCCATAATTATCATTTAAGAAGTCCCTCGCCTGTTATTTATTGGGCCGGCCTTATTTCTAGATCCGGACCTCTTTGGGCCGTTGTGTTTGGGCGGCGTGACTTATACTCCACATCAATGTATGACATTTGCCAATGTAATTTGTGATTTAGTGACAATATTTAAATAAATCGAACAACGCTCTACTTTGTAAATGAATGCCAATAATTGAATAGATAAACATCTTTTTATTCCCACAATATTGCGTTGCTTTACAACAAAAATAAAATACATTGCTTTTACCGAAAAAGGTGTTGGCCGGAACTACTAATCGTCCCAAATGGATACATTACAACCTCATGCACTCCACGCTATAAGTTTTCAAATCATGAATGAATACGCGCCATGGCGAATTTGGTCCATGTCAATATGAATCTACAGTTGCCTGCAACTAGGAAAAAAGAAGAAACCGTGGGGGGATGACCATAGCCCAATAGAAAAATCAATCATTATCCCTATCTTTAAACTTCATACAATGTATGCATATGATGTGCTAAGAATATATCTTATATATGAACAAGTATCTAAGAATAAATCAGATATATAGGAATACACATGTATTGCAGAATAAAGAAAATATGAATCACTATTTTAGTAAGCACGAATAAATTATGCAATGTCAGTGAAGTGTTGTCATATTATCAAAGGGCAGTCACTCGATATCGGTGCTAGCCACCCACCCTAGCATGAGTAAAATAAATAATCACCTGATACTCACTCTCTGTCTCTACAATATCTCAATCATTATTTCATGTGTGCAACATGTCCATTTATTCCACCACACATCACAAATAATATTCTACCAAAAAATGGTGCACCCAGAAGCTTTTTGAAAATTTTATACACAAAGAAATATAGTAGTATGAAACAAACCATCTGGTCGACTACTCCCTAGATATTTCAACCAATTCCATGTCCATCCATCAACAGAATTGTGGCTGGCCCAAGAATAAACCGAATTAGAGTTTTGTCTCTCTAAAACCTTGTTCTCTTTTTTTTTTTCGGGTCATATTTACACCCTCTACCTTTCGTCATTCCCATACATACACATACACACACACGGAATAGTTTGTCACCTATTGTATTTACGTAGTGAATGCATTAACGATATTTATTACCATATATATCAACAACTATGTATGTTATATAATTGCAATTTAACCTTAGAAACTTGTGTACACCTGAACTGGTGACTAGAACTTAAAGTTTGGCCAATAGCAAGATTACGAAGTCTCGATTAAATTGTGATAAAACCATTTGCCAACTTTGTGGAACCAAAAAAAAAAAAGATCTTTAGTTACTGTAATAGTCATGGATGTCTCAAACCCACACACATATATCCACGTGCACCTAAAACACACTCTCCCTCTCTCTCTCTCTCTATATATATATATACAACACACAATATACACATTAATTACACAAAATTAAAGATAGTTATGGGGACCGAGTCCCTACCTTAAAACGTGAAAATACCAAAAGACAGAGCACGGACCGAACGAAACCGAATTCTTCTCACCACCTCCTTCCCCCTCCTACCGGCAATGGATAATAGGTCACGTGGGTTTCTCCATCTGGGTGTTTGCTCTCAAATCCGTAAATAACATTAAAGCTGACGTGTAGTCTTAGGTTGCTCAACTTCATCCACATGATATATATTAACTCAAATAAAATTACACTAAATGGTCAACACTAGTGCTAGAAGAAAATTGGATAGTCTCCATCAATTTAACAAAGTTATTACCAACTATATCTCCACCATTTTTGGCTGGAAAATTAACATAGTATATACTTCTAAATTTCTAAACTCCTTGTTTTCATTATTCTTACCACTTATAACACTCCACCTGTTTTATTTATATACATAATGTAAGCCACTTATAAAACTCAATTACATATAAATCAAACTAAATTTATTAAGAAAAATTCGTGCACATGTAAACCAAAAATTTTGTTTGTTTTCTATTTTTGTATTTTTCTTCTTCTTATCATTCAAATATTTGGTGTTTTACAATCATAGCACCAGTGGTTTCTGTCTCAGATCAGAGTAACCACTGAAAAATGAAATAATTCTATTTAATGAAACTGGAAGAAAATGAAACAAATGAGCGTCTCATCAATAAATTACAAATTTCATGTGTGCTGCATTTTTCTCATTGAACTTTGCAATCATTTTTCCTTAGACTTTCTTTCTTTTTATCTCTTTCCTTTTTTTTTTTTTTTCCGGTTGTTTGTTTGAATCTGCTTGTTTTAGTGCTATTCCCTCCCCCTACCCAGAAAAGAAAAAGGAAGAAGTCAGAAAATAGAAACGCACACACACACACACACACACTCACTCTCACTCTCACTAATTCATACGCGTACATACATCATATGACATTTATTTCTCTGGCCAAGAATATTATCTGGCATAATAAACTGAAACTATTGGTTTTGATGCGAAGAGCTCAATCTAGATTATCGTTTATGTTTGGTAATTGCATCTTACAACTTTTAAATCATCGTATAGACAGGCTATTCCCACACCCATATAATACTCCCCCACTCCATTTTTATGTATGAAGACTTTATTAACCTTGAAACCCATTTGACTTTCACTTTCCTAAGCCACTCCACTTTAGTATTTTCATATTTAATTTGTTCGTATTATTAATTGGGTGCCAAGACAGTTTTTTTAAAACTTCTTTTAAAAACATTTTTTTATATAAATAAAAGGCTGTTTTCATAAAAATAAAAAAACTGACTTTTCTATAGAACAATTTTTCTATTATTTAAACACTGTTTTTTTATAAATAAATAAGCTGAATTATTGTTAATAAAACAACTTTTTGATAAGTTTATTTGTAAAAAATTTATATTAATAATAAAGTCTTTTATTTATAAAAGAAAGTCTTTTTTTCATTTATAAAATAAAGTCTTTTTTATTTGAAACAGTATTTTTTGTTTATGAAAAAGTCTTTTATTTATAAAACAAATAAAAAATTATAAAAAACAATTTTATTTGAAACAGTTACAGTATTTACATTTATAATTTTTTTTATTTATAAAAACTGACTTTCATTTGAAAGATTTTATTTTTAAAAAAAATTTGAAACAGTTATATTTGAAACAAATAGAAGAGTAATTATAAATTCTTTTTGATAAAAGTGCTAAAAAAAATTATTTCAATTTTTTTTCATAAAAAGTTAAAAAAAAACTATTTCAAAATCTGTTTTATAAATAAAGTTAGGAAAAATCTGTTTTTATAAAAAAAAAGTCAACTTTTTAATTTATAAAAAGACAATCATTTATTTATAGAAAAGTCAGTTTTTATTTTTATTTTTATAAATAAGTCTTTTATTTGTAAAAAAACTGTTTTACAAAACAGTCCTCTATTTATATTTAAAAAAGTCTTCTATTTATAGAAAAAAAGTTTTATTTTTATAAAAAAGGTCTCTTATTTAAAAACTTTGAAATCCAACCAATAATATGTAAAAACAAATATAGTCAGAAATACATATAACCCTTATGTTTAAAGTGGAGTGTCTAAGGAAAGTGAAGTCAAAAGGGTTTTAAGGGTAATAAAGTCTTTATATATGAAAATGGAGTGGGGGAGTATTATATGGGTGTTTGAATAGCTGATCCCTAGATATATTACAATTTAGGATTCGCAACATTGAAACATAATAAATCTCCTTACATTTTCAAATATTTTTGACTTGTTCTATTAATAATATTCAGTAATTAATATGTGGTTATGATGTTGTGGAACATTCCCCCAATGGTAAAGCTCTTCTTCACATGCTTATATAGAAACAACAGCGGTTCTATATCATCAATGTGAACTATTTTTAGATTGGCAAAGAAGATGTGGCATTCCAGTGCTTATAAATTTTTTACATGATTAACTTGTAGGAGTTCAATCGGCTCCGTTCAAGCCTCAGAGCTAAGAAAGAGCACGCTTCACTGCTCGAGGATTTCAGGGAGTTTGACCGGTCAAGATTAGATCTGGAAGAAAGTGGCGGTTCTTTTGAACAGGCTGCTCTCCTTAAGGAGCGTGCAACTCTTGGCAGGAGTACAGGACAGGTGTGTGGAAATGAGTGTTCATTCTTTTATGCTGCTTATTTTTGAGCTGAATTTGCGTATGTCCTTGACAGAATACAGTATATCACTATACCACTGTTCTAAAAAACCCGCCTAGGCTCCGCCTAGGCTTAAGGTTTGAGAGAAACGTCCCGCCTTAAGTTTTTACGCCTTATTCTTGGTAAAACCCTTGAGGAACACTTTTTTTTAAAAACAACAATGCTTTAGTGAAACGTTATCGTCTTTTAAAGAATTTTTTTACTAACCGGACCATTATCTCATCCAAATAATCAAATAGTATTTTAATTTGCATATATTCAGACATATTTTTATGATATGTACAATTTTAGTATTTTAATAGCCTTGTTATGGTTAAAAAATATTAAAATATATTAAGAAGGCCTAAACGCCTTTTCACGCCTTTTTACGCCTAAGGCCCGCCTAGGCTTCTAAGACTTAAGGCTTGGCCTCCACGCCTCAATCACGCCCCGCGTTTTTTAGAACCTTGCACTATACTGGGTTTCATCTAATCTAACTATTACAGCCAATAAACTTGATACTCGTGTCTCTATGTTGGGGGTGTATTTTGAGATCACAGCATGAGTTGGCTGTTAAATATTTTACAAAAGGTTGTAAATGTTGTAGAGGTTATATTTTGTAAGTAGCTTGTAGCGTGTTCCGCCTCCTAAATGTTTGTTCTTAATATACGTTTTACTTGTCAGAAACAATTACGATCAGAGTATTGGTATGTAGTTTTTTTATGTTTGGCTTCCTATCGCTTAGCTAGCTTGGTGGTTGTTTTTGTTATTGTGGGGGGATTGTGTTGGCTTATGTTTTTTTATTCCCCTATTTTTGGCTTTTCCTAGGGTCACAGGTGTTCCTTTTGGTTAGCCCTTATATATATATATATATATATATATATATATATATATATATATAGAGGGAGAGAGAGAGGGGGAGAGAGAGAGAGAGCGGCTCTCATACATACTAAGTATAGTTACTTGCTGGCGCAAACCTATTTTTCTAAAATATTAAAAAAAATATTTTTGAGTTGAATTTTTTTATATGCTATTTAAACATTTTAAGGGACTCGTCTCAAAAAAACTTTTTTTGCTATTTTAAAAAAATTGGTCAAACTTTCACAGCTTTTAAAGTGCTTTAAAAGGTGTGAAAGTTTGACCGATTTTTTTAAAATAAAAAAAATGTTATTTTGAGCTAATTTTTTTTATATGGGTCCCTTGAAATGTTTAAATGCCACACAAAAAAACTCAAGTAAAAAATAATTCTTTACGATTTTAAAAAATCGGTATGTACTGGAGCCTGTCTGTCTCTCTCTCTCTCTCTCTCTATATATATATATATATATATATATATATATATATGGAGTTTCCTGTAAGGACTCCTTATGGTGCGGACTCTGATACATTCCATTTTTCTAAAATAGCAAAAAAATGAATTTTTTGATGAAATTTCATGGATATGATCTCCACAGTGAGAAGATCATCAACAATTTTTTTCATAAAAAAACTCAATCAAAAAATGGGTGAGATGAGGTGATATGCAAAAAAATGGTGTAAATATGCATTTTCGTCCGTTGAAATTTTGACAATCATCTCACTCACTTTTTGATTGAATTTTTTGATGAAACTCCGGTGTGTGTGTATATATATATTGTATTGAATACGCACTCTGGCGCATTTGTTTATTAAATCTACCTACAAACAAGAATGCATATAGAAAGTTTGAGATCCCTCAGGTGTGTGGTAAAATTCATCTTCTCACCTATTAAAGGTATCTTGAGGTAACATTGCGCGCTTTAGTGACGCTTATTTCAAAATTACAAAGAAAAGGGGTGGGGGTGGGATGCAAAATCAGAACAAAAGTGGTGGTGAGAGTAAAAATGTCCGTGATTACTTTTACTAAGTTTTGATAAACACTTGATGTGAATTTTTCCTTACACTTGTATATTTCTTAAACACTTGCATGTGTGCAACGGGCATTGGTGTTGACAACTATCGTTCATGGACATAGAACCTAATTAGACGCAGTCACTTGTTTTTGGTTATTAAGACTACTATATAAGTCTTGAGCTCTCAATGGATCATGGTGAATGACTTGTCTTGTAAAGGAAAATAAAGTCGTAACAATGAAGTTCAGTGGTATTTAGCACAATGATGAGTGTATCTGAGTTTAAATGATTTAGATTGTTGAATGGTTTGAAAATATGTAGGAGGGTAGTTAAGGTTGAGTAAATCTGATGTTCGTGACAATTTTTATGAAGCGTGAGGCATAACCCACCAATCACGAAGGAAGTACTTGTAACCCACCAATTACGAAGGAAGTACTTGCAATGATTATTAGTATAAACGAGATATTGAGTTCCTCAAGATATACAGGGATAAAGGTTAGAAGGCAAGAACTCTGCATATTAAAGGGGGAAGAGGAGAGAGAGGGAGGGGGGGGGGGGGGGGGTTGGGGTTGGGGTTGGAAATGAATCTCTGGGTAGATGAATGTCAATGACTTTTGTGGATATTTATCTAATAAATATGTAAATTAAAGCTTAAGGTTTAGAAAAAGAAAGTCTTGGCTCTTTTGTCTACGGAATTATGTATCTGGTTTAAGTCATGCATTTATAGTGGGTGGGGCATTCAATGCTTTTTAACTTGCATTAATGGTGTGGTGACTTCCTTGGTCGCAGGAGGGCACTGGTGTCCTTGTTCACCTGATTGACAGCATTATGTATCAAGTCTTTGTCAAGAAGTGTCAAGTCCTTGTCGAGACTTAAGAACATATCTAGGCTTTAGAGTGGGTGTAATGATATTCCCGAGATTGTTAGCCCTCTGTGACAAGGACAGCCATGGGTACTTTATTTGGATATATGACAATATTCTCTTTCTTGAGCATGTGTGCTCGACTGAGAGGGCAAGTTGCTGCTAGGTTTTCCTAATGGTGTCTCTCTTTGAGACTCAGAATTGTTAAAAGTTTCTAACGTTATCTTATCTTTGGGCCTCTATCTAGTAGCCTTGAGAATCCCAGGTCAGTTTCTTACGAGAACTTCGTGTTCCTCAAGCCCTGCCTTTGCTCAAGCCACATAAGATTAAAAAAACTAAGCACCGTTTGATTAATTCACAATGAGTTTATTGGCGGAACTTTCCATTCCTTGAGCTCTGTTTTTCCTCTAACCAAATAAGGTTGGAACTGGGTACTTTTTTACCTTTTCGCCTATAAAGCATGGGGTTGAGTAAGAAAAAATAGAGGCATGGATCGTTTTAGTTTCTTTGAATGGGAGAATCAATTAGTTATAAACTTATAATGAAAAAATAAGATATAGAAAGGGTGGAAGGCGATTCAGCTGCAATTATATAAGGTTCTGATAGGACAGGCATTGCTCTCAGCAATAGTGCACTTTGATAGCCATTTTAACAAGAATTTACTATAGCAAGCATGCCAGCACATTCTAATGAATCCACCCACTTCCTCTTTCCCTACATAACGATAAGAATTTGTAATGCATGAAGTTTGTTATGCCATATGGTCCCTTCAAGCTGGAGATTCTTATAATTCTATTTTAGTATTAATTTGCTGATTATTCAGAGTACTATCCCTTTAGTCGTTAGTCGTTACCTGAATACCTTCTTGATAGTTTATTTGCCTTAAATTTCACGTGGTTTTAAAGTTGTTTCAACTTTCATTACATTATCTTATTGGTCATTTATTGTATTGGGCTCTTCAGTTATGTTCATGATAATTTGAATTGAGGAATCTGTCTTCTTTGATATGAGGAAGCCTCAATACATCCGCTTGTGGGATAAATATTATAGCATAAGTTTTTCATGTGTTCTTTATGTTCACGAGTAGAGCTCTCCCTTTATTTTTTTTGGAAGTACTCTGATTTCGTAGTTTTTGATTTCATTGCTCATATGACATTT
Organism: Sambucus nigra; assembly: GCA_949130495.1. Lineage (NCBI taxonomy): Eukaryota > Viridiplantae > Streptophyta > Magnoliopsida > Dipsacales > Adoxaceae > Sambucus > Sambucus nigra. The sequence continues at coordinate 182,767,538 of OX422208.1, read as the reverse complement.
GGTCACACATTGTTAGTAACAAATATATATATTATATAATTATTGAGGTGGAATTATTTCTAGTGTTATGAAATTTCTGCCCATAAGTTCACCAAATAATAAATTATATTAAATGTTGTATAACAAGAATTAAGGGTCATTTAGTTGAAGATACTGAACTTAAATATTGGAGGAAAATGAAATGATGCTGACATGATTTAACCATATACGGAGGGGATCATATTGCATAAACTTAGTTTATTTTCTTCTTTCTAAATTCGCCAAGAATGACGTTGGACCAATGGCATGTGCCCCAACTCTTAAGGGAGAATCATTTGTTTAAAACTTGCCATCCCAAGGGGCAGCCTACGTCTACGTTAGTCTATGACTCGAGGATCACTTGGATCCTTTAAGAGGTCCGTTGGATACTCCATATGTAGAATCTTTGGTATATCTGACACCTGAGTTATGCTTCTAATTTGTTTGTATACGCGTGTGCTCACTGTTTTGTCTTGTTCAGGTGGACACCGTGATTTCTCAAGCACAAGAAACCCTAGGGACGCTTATGTTTCAACGTTCAACTTTTGGGGGCATCAATTCAAAGCTTAGCAATGTTAGCAGCCGCCTTCCAACGGTATGTGAAAAGACTCTTTACTTGGTTGCACAGTAAAATTTATAATACAACGTAATATAATGTCGAGTCAATAAAAAACATGATTATAGCAGTTGATGGTAAGATGCATGCCTGTATGGAAATTAATCAGGTTTAAATCCCATTGTGATTCCATTTTTATGAGTATCAGTTTGATTTTTCATTACAATATGCTCTATTATTCAAAATGTTGTGGGAAATTAAGTAGAATTTCTGCAATGATCTCATGCTGAATTCAAGATGTGGTGCTGTGGTGTATGTTAGATGCCGGTGTAACTAAGCTAGTGATTAATGGTAGGTTGTATTGTGGAGATAAATCATCGAAATAAAATGGTTGACAATCAGTAGGATTAAAATTGAGGTTAATGAGTTCAATTTTATAAATATTAGGAGAGAAAATGGAGATGTGGTGAAATTAGAGGACTAGAGATGGGTAAAAATGATTGTTATCTTTATTTAGGTTCAATGGAGGGAGATATTAGTGACGATGTTATTTGGATCTGGCTAAACGAGACACAATATGATAACACGACACAAACTCCTTAATGGACACGATAGATAGGGTCGGGTTTGGTGTTATGGTTCAAAGTATCGGCCGAGTTGACTCGGTATCGGCCGAGTCAACTCGGAATCGGAGGGTACCGATCCGATACCGAGAGACGTTTCAAAAAAAATACTGAATCGGCCGAGACAGCCGCGATATCGCCCGAGACAACCGATTCCGAGACGCCTGGCCGCGATATCGGCCGAGACAGCCGCGATATCGGCCGAGACAACCGATTCAAACGATATTGTCATATTTTGTTTTATTTTTTGATAGAACTTTTATCTTTTACCATATTTCTTTGTTGTTGAAAATATATTGTAACATTTACAGAATGGTATTACTTTTTCAAAAGTATTAACATTAATTTTTTAAAACATAAAACTCTTTTTTTTAAATGACTACTAAAAAAAATATATAAATCTTTTAAAAAGTAGTACTCTTTTTTTTTTAAATGACTCTACTAAAGCTCTTTTTTCAAAGAAATGTTATTTTTTTACAAAAAATATTCAAATCTTTTACAAAAAATATATAATGTACATTTATGTTTTATAAAAAATTAACATTTCTGCACAAATGTTATTTTGTTAAAAAAAATGTACATATTTGTAAAAAAATGTACATATTTGTAAAAAAATATATATTTTTGTAAAAAAATATATATTTGTACATATTTGTAAAAAAAAGTGTACATATTTGTAAAAAAATATATATTTTTGTTAAAAAAAATGTACATTTTTGTGAAAATGTCCTTTTGTACGTTTTTGTAAAAATGTACATTTTTGTAAAAAAATGTTCTTTTGTACGTATTTATAAAAATGTAAAAAAATATATACATATTTGTTAAAAAAAATGTACATTTTTGTAAAAATGTAAAAAAATGTACATTGTTGTTACAAAAATGTACATTGTTGTTACAAAAATGTACATTTTTGTAACAATGTTCTTTTGTACGTTTTTGTAAAAATGTAAAAAAATATACATTGTTGTTAAAACAAAATGTACATTTTTGTTTTTCAATATTATTATTGGTTTACTATGCAATATTGAATCTGATAACTCTGCCGCGCTTCAGTATAACCAATTCTACAATGCAATGCATATTGAATGATGGGTTTGAATGTATCTCATTGGTCCACATTGTTAATCTTATTTTTTTTTAAATTTCTATATTTTTTCCGAAATTTTTTGCGCTCTCTAAATAGCGTATATTTGCGTATCGCCCGATACCGCGCCCGAGTTGAAAATCGGGTGTCCGATACCGGGACCGATACCGAGACTTTGAATGATGGTGTTGACTGATTCACCTCTTGAAAACCGTTGAAGCCCCGATAAGATTTATTAATTTAAGTAAATAAGAATTATTGTTTGTTGGGCATTCTAAAGAATGTAGATTTGTGATTTGGCGTATTAACCGGTATATGATTCATTATCTTAATGGATAATAGTCGGTGAACTCGACACGACATGTTAACGGGTTAGATTTGAATATGTTTTTCACTGATAAAGGGTCGCTTGTATAGACGTAAACCCGATAAAACCCAGACATGATAAAAATCGACTGAAACAAGACTCGACACGGCAGTTGCAAGTTTGGTTATTTTTTAAGCTGCTTAAAAATAATCAAATATTGACCCCTTTTTTTAAAATAGCCAAAAAATCATGCTGACCTGATTTTTTTTTTTGGGTGGGGGTGGGGTCTTTGAAATGACACCCCACAACTTGTCTTTGAAATGACACCCCACAACTTGTCTCGTCTTGCAGGCCCCTCTTTGCTCTACCTCTCTCACTCTCACTCTCCTCTCTCTCTCTTGGTTTCACTTCTGGCTATGTTGCCACTGCACTACCACCATTGACACTCAGTAGCAATGATGGTGGACAATGTTCCAAAAAGCTAAATTAAGCGGAACGAGAAGTGAGCCTTTATTTGGGAAAAACAATCCCAAATATATAATAAAAAACTGGAAAATAATAAAAATAATCTGTTGGAAATGGATCCCTATTTTAGGGATTTTTACTCATTTGCTTTTCTTTTATTTTGTTATTGTATTTTTCTTTCTTTTCCTTTGTTATTTAGAGGTAAGTAGTAGTAATGACATTTTTGTAATTATAGTGCCTTAGCTTGGAGCCTAAGCCACTACTCTTCTTTAAATACCCACTTGTAAGCCTCATTTGAGGTAAACTTGAATTTTTATAATAGAAAATAGTGTTTCTCTCTCTAAATTGCTATTTAGATAATTTTAGGAGCCTTTTGACGGGTGGTTTACCTCAAATTGGTATCAGAGCGGGTGAAGCTCCACATTGGTGTTAGTGTATCGGTGATTTTGTATCAAATTCGTGCACTACTCTTCAATGGCTCCCAAGAAATCCAAACAACTAAAAGAGGAGATTTAAAAACGAACAAGAGAGTGGGTACAATCACTACAACAAATCTATACCCATTTCCAAAACCCTAACCCTAACCCTATAAATCCCTACACACAACCCCTGCCCTACCCCACCCTCTATACCAAACCCACCACCTCGAAAACTCAAATCTTGGACCCTAATGTCCCCCCAAACCTAAATCCATTTCATAAACCCTCCATTCAAGATCCAAGACAACCCACTTCTAGGGTTTCACCTACCATTTTACAATCCAATCCACAATTTACAAACCTTAGCCTCCAACCCTACAAAATTCCTCCACCACGGATCCGAATCCCCCAACCCACCGCCCATTTTTCAATCCCCAATCATAAAAAAAATTACGTGTTCGCCCCAATCAACTCTCGAGGCTCAATTCAAGATCACCAGAGGCTAGTCCAAGATTGGTTGCTCCACCCAATCTTTCTTCCACCCCTCACTTACCCAATTGGGTCAAATCAACGATAACAAATTCCCTCCCAAGCCGGTTGATTGCAAGAAAGATAAAAACGACGAAATTGGATTGAGTATTGGGGATTTTTTTGACATTTTTGATGTGGATGATTGGGTGCCTCGCACGCACTTTCGTGAGCCGAAAATATTTGATTTGGGAGGGTTTTTTTCACCTTTTGAGAGAGGGGATGATGATTTTGTTGAGGTTGGATCGGAGGTTATCTCTCTTGGGGTTGATTTGGATATTGGAGGTGATGTTTTTGGTGGTGGGTATGCGGACCAATTCATGGTAGCTTTTGATCGGCGCTCGGAGGAAATTTTCCGCGGCATAGCATTAAGGAGGTTCTTTGCGGGAATCTCATGTCGCGATTTTGTTGGTCGGCCACATTTGGATTGTGTTCCTGTTCTCCCGGCAAGCCGGTATAAGGGGCGTTTTCGAGGACGGCTCTTCTTCCTAGCGAGGAGCTTTTTGATAGTTGCGTTGCTTTCTTATCGTTCATCTCCTACGCTTGAGGACGAGCTTTACGAAGCCGGGGAGTGATGGAAACGGATCCCTATTTTAGGGATTTTTAGTCATTTTATTTTATTTTCTTTTGTTATTTTTCTTTCCTTTGCTTTGTTATTTAGAGGTAAGGAGTAATAATGGCATTGTTGTAATTAGTGCCTTAGCTTGGAGCCTAAGCTACTCCTCTTTAAATATCCACTTGTAAGCCTCATTTGAGGTAGACTTGAATTTTGACAATAGAAAAGAGTGTTTCTCTATTTAAATTGCTGTTTGGATAATTTTAGGAGCCTTTTGATGGGTGGTTTACGTCATAATCAATCATCACAAGTATCATCATATCATAAGTCATAATTAAAGAGACTATGATCTGAGGTTAAATGGCTGAAGCGTAAATTACTAACTACACAACGACAACAAAACAACATAATATTTAGGGGCCAATGATCCAAAAAATATCTATTATTCACCTCTAAAAGTAAAGTGAGTACAATGGATGACCAAAGGCCTTATTTATAGGAAAAGCTTAGCTTGCTAGTCAAGCTAAGTCTAAAAAGGTAAAAAGACTAAAAAGGGCACTTTAAAGACATTAAAAGACAATGCCACCCTCTAACCTAAAATAACAACTAAAAATATGGAAATAGCCTTATAAAACATGAAAAAATAAAAGAAACAAATAAATTACAAATAAATTCGGGCCCAAGACACATCACTCTCCCACCCTTGAAAAAGCTCGTTCTGAACGTGGGAGGTGGGCGATAACATAGGAAAGTAACCATCAATGGACTCCCCCACTTGGAAGGGAAGTCGTCCTCGAAAGCGTTAGGCTAGCAAAAATTCGCAGGATAATAGTCACAAAACCCAACCACGACAGACGAACGATAACTTGGCCCCGAAGCTTGGCGCAAAAATAATCATCACGCCCCCCTCCTCGGGGAGGGCCAACGATGCCAAATGTCATCCGAGTCCCCATAACGAGTCTCCTCAGCACAAAGTCATGTAAAGAGCCTCGGAACGCTCCTCATACGCATCCCAAATGGGGCCCTCAAATCGATGTCCAAGCACGCCCCCCCAAGTAAAGGCTCACCTTCCACTGAACAAACCCCATCAAAATCATCATTCCCAAAAATTGGGAAGAAATCAGCCAAATCATACGACTCCACCTCACGAAAATGCGTACGAGTCGCCCAACCATCTTCAACAAAAATAACGAAACAATCCCTGATAAAGAACCCAACCTCTTCTTCCCCAAAGATAGGAAAGGACTCTCCAAACTAAAAATTCGCCAGCGTGATTGTGTCGGGGGCATCATTGTCGTGTATGGGAATGACGTTGGCTAAAACAAAAGTCTCGTCGGTGGACAAGTACTCAAAATATTATGCCCAAAGCCTCGCTCACTCGTGTACCCAATGCTCACGCATCGCCTCCAACTCAAGATACTCCGAGCAACATTGACTGAGGAGGTAGTGGCATTCTTCGTACTCCCCAATGGAGTAGGTACTAAATCGAAAGCTTCGAAGCTCTCGATGTAGTACTTCTCCAAGCCGGTCCAAGTCGTCAAGGTGATTTTTGAATTTTTCGATGACGATACGACTCAATTGCTCAAAGTCGACACAAATACCCATATCCGTTTCATAATCAACATCACCATCTTCATTCCACAACATATCAAAACAGGGATAGTCCTCGGGGAATGATGTGGTGATATAATTGGGGAATTGGGAAATAGTAGGGCTGAAATTGAAATATCATAAAATTCGGGAGCTGAATTATAATTTTTAGGGGTTGAGAGGGCTCCAAATAATTTTCAGAAGAGGTGGGGGATGGTTTTGTAAATATTTTTATTGTAGTGAGTGAATGATGGGAGTTTATAGGGGGGAGGGACTGAAATAAATTTCTGAGGGTGTTTGTGTGATTTCTGAAAGTGTATAAGTTGGGTAAAAAGAGGGAGGGACAAAGTGGGTATTACCTTCAATTTTTGTTCCATCTTTAAAAACCCTAGCTAGGATTTGAGGGTCACAAGTGGTTGCTGCTGCCTTGACAGATTGGGGGTTAGTTTTAGGGATTGTCGGAGCTCCGGTGAGATCCGTCTTAGTCCGGCAAGGGTCGCCAACCTCCGGTGAAGTCGGAAAGGTCGGAATGATGCAGGATGACACTGCTCTGACAAGTATGGGCTTTTGGCCTTCAATTTCGCGGCTGTGGCTCGTAAAGTAAGGATTGCCGGCCATGGAGAGTCCAAAAGTGGATGCTGGAGCCCCCGACGGAAGTCATCTGAGGTCGAAAGTGTGCCACAAAGGGCGGGATGAAGGGCTCCAGCCCTAGGTCGGGGTTTTGGTGCCTTCGTCTGCTGTTGGAAGGTAAATGCCGGCCAGATCTGGAGATTTGTGGAGTCATCTGCCCCTCTAGCCGCCCTTGTATCACTCCAGCAACAGTCGCCGGAGACTTGAAAATGGGGTGGGGCAACTGGGGTGTGTTGGAGGAGTCTGGATCTAGGGTTTTGGGGGTGATTTTCAGATCTAGGGTTTTGGAGCAGAAATGGAGGCGGTGCCACTTGACCGTGGGCGACGAGGGTGTGTTCTGGAGGAGTGACTCGCCGGCTCCTCCAAGGCATATCCATGGTTCTGCATCAACCACATCGGTGAGCACATCAGCAGCAAACTATGCTGCGAAAACGTAAATTTCTAACTCCACAACAACGACAACAACAACAACCAATATAATTATGGGTACCCAGATTTACCATTATGGGCCCGGACGAGTAGCCTAATAAAAACGGCCCAAAGTCCGGACCCCTCACCTTAATTAAGTACAGTTACGACTTAGTCTTCTCCTGGAATCTCGTCAAGAGATATTCTAGGAAAAGGAAATGGACGTGGGGGAGTCCAACACCCCCACTCCCCGAAAGAAAACATGTATATAATAAACCCTAAGCCTGGGGCAAGAGGCACGCACTGTATTCTCTGTAAAACGCTCTCCGGAGTATATATAAATAATACTGACTGCACCACCGTGGACGTAGGCATTCTTGCTGAACCACGTACATACTGTGTTGTGTGATTGGCATTTTATGTTCTTTACTTTCCTTGGTGATTGCGCTTTTCTCAGTTATTTGTGTTGAATATAATTGTCACCACAATTAGCGCCGTCTGTGGGAACGTTTGTCTTCCCTGAGAAAGCCCACACCAACAAAGAAGTTCGAAATGTCAGGTCACAGCAGTAATGCTCCTCAGGCAGGAGATATCAAAAAACAACCTGCTCCTCGCAGGATCAGATCTGAAGTTCGGTGTTCAGATCAGAGGGCTCGCCCAGAGAGGCCAGCCTCCGAGGAAAGCCAAGGACTAGCGAGGTCCACGCAAATCTCCAGGCTGATTGATGCCTATGAGGCAAGGCTCCAAGAGCAAAGGGAGTCCGCTCGCAAGCAGGAGGCTGAGAATGCTCGCCTCAAAAGGAAATTAGAAAGGATGGAGAAAGAGCTCCATCGCAGCAGTAGGCGACGTCCATACCGCACTCCTAGCCCTCAGGCGAGCAAGTCTCGCAGCCGAGGAAGGAGCCCTAGGCGTGGATCTCAAAAGAGTGAGAAGCACGAGTCAAGCAACGATTCTCTCGAGCACCAGCGACCGGCTCGCCGTTACAGGAGCCCAACTCGCAACAATGAGAACATACGAAATTTGGTCCGAAGGGAGATAGACCAACACCCAGCACATCGCGGCGCAAGATCGACCAGGGAGCTTGCTAGACGAGCTCTCAAGACCCAGATGAAATCCCCTTTCTCAAGGGAAATAGAAGAAGAGGAAGCCCCCAAGAAATTTGGTATTCCAAGATTCAAGATTTATGATGGAAAAACTGATCCCATTGATCACGTTAGGCAGTACAGGCAAGCCATGACCCTCTGGAACCACCGGGATGCACTGATGTGATGGATTTTTCCCTCGAGCCTGCATTACGTGGAGCAGAAATGGTTCAAAAGGCTCCCTCACAGGTCTATCAGGAGCTTTGAGTCCCTGGCCGAGCTCTTTACGGCCCGCTTCGTTACTAGTAGATCTCACCCCAAAAGGATGGATGCTTTGCTAACAATGAAAAAGACACCTCAAGAGACCCTCCGAGACTACGCGAAGAGGTACTGGGAGTTGTTCAATGAGGTCGAGGACTGCTCGGAGCAGGTGGCAGTGGCCTCTTTTAAAATTGGGCTACCCAGCTCTTGCCTTCTGTACCAATCCCTGACGAAGAAAGAGGCTACAACCATCGACAACCTGATGGCTCGCATCGAGAAGTACGTCAAGGTGGAAGATGTGACCCGCCTCAGCACAGGGGAAAATGGCCGAACTAAGCTCGCTGCCAAAGGCAACGACAAAGCTGAGAACCAGAAGAAAGGAGGCAAGAGTGGGGGCAAGAATGGCTCCAAGAACGGAGGTAGGAACAATGTTTCAAAAGCATTTCAGGCAGTCAACACTGTTTTTAAGGAACCAATTTACAAGATTCTGGCGAAGATCATAGACGAGCCATTTATTAAGTGGCCCAGAAAAATGGGAGGAGATTCCTCAAAGAGAAACAACACGCTAAGATGCGCTTTTCATAAAGAGGGAGGACATAAGACTGAGCACTGCAAAGCTCTTAAGTCTCACCTCGAAGAACTGGCCCAGTCTGGGCACCTGAACGAGTTTGTGGAGAAGAAGGCAGAGAAAGTTGCTGCCAATGGAGAAGCAAGACCTGACAACGTGCTCGAAGACGATGCTAGCCATGAATTCGCAGTAATTCATGGGGCATCTGATATGAAGCAGATTCAGGGGAACTCAGCTCGGATGGAGGTAAAAAAGCGTACAGCAGTAATGCAAGCTTTTCAGATCGATCCAACAAAAACCCAATCAGGAAAACGTCGGCGAGCAGATGACGTTGACTATAGCAAATATATCGTGTTCACAGATGAAGATCTGGTGGGTGTGAGAACCCCACGCCATGACGCCTTGATCATTACGCTCATGATTGCCAACTATGACGTCGACAAGTTGCTCGCCGACCAAGGAAGCTCATCTGAGGTAATGTACCTCGATCTGTTCAGAAAATTGAAGTTGAGCGTCGCCGACCTGAAGGAGGCCACTGTTCCTCTAGTTGGCTTCGCTGGAAAAGTGACTATCCCACTGGGAAAGATTGTGCTACCGGTAAGGGCAAGAGGTACCTCCAAGATGATTGAGTTTCTGGTAGTCGACATTGACTCGCCATACCAAGCTATCCTCGGCAGAGGATGGCTACATGCGATGAAGGCAGTCCCCTCGACCTACCATCAGAAACTCAAGTACGTGACCGAGCGAGGAGTAATGGAGATCCATGGCGATCAAGCGATGGCAAGAAGGTGCTTCATAGCGGCCATCCGCCCTATACCAGAGAAGAAGGCCGAGAAGCCCAATGAGAAGGTCGAGGAACAAGAAGGTCTGATACCTTCAAAATAGCAGTTAAGGTACGGAAGACCCGGAGTAGAGGGGACCAGGCTCCTCCCCTCTGAGCGGGTCGTGGAAAACCTGGAGGAAGTTACAGCTGGTGGTAGCAAGAAGGACAGGGTATTCTTGATTGGAGCTTCTCTCACAGACTAGAAAAGAAGGAATTGACGATTCTGTTGAGAAGCAACGTAGACGTTTTCGCGTGGGAACCATACGAGCTGCCTGGAATTGATTCCAGTGTGGTTTGTCATCGGTTGCATGTCGATCCCACTTTCAAACCTATCACACAGAAGGCACGGCGAACTGCGCCCGAGAAGGCAAAAGCCGTAGAAAAAGAAGTTGAAAAATTGCTGGATGCAGGATCCATACGGGAGGTTCAATTCCCTAAATGGTTATCCAACCCAGTAGTAGTTCCAAAAAATAACGGGAAATGGAGAGTGCATCGACTTCACTGACCTTAACAGGGCTTGCCCTAAAGACAGTTTCCCTCTCCCAAAAATCGATCAATTGGTGGACGCCACAGTAGCTCATGAAAGAATGAGTTTTCTGGATGCATATTCGGGGTATCATCAGATCCCTCTATATGCACCAGACCAGGACAAGACAACGTTCATCACCAACGTCGGATTATACTGTTACAAAGTCATGCCCTTTGGGCTCAAAAACGCAGGGGCAACCTACCAGCGGCTGGTCACCAAGATGTTCAAAGACCAAATGGGAGACACCATGGAGGTCTACATCGACGACATGCTCGTCAAGAGCAGGAACAAAGAAGACCACCTCTCAGACCAATCAAGAACCTTCGAAATCCTCAGGAAATATCGAATGAAGCTCAACGCGAGCAAGTGTTCTTTCGGTGTCCAGTCAGGAAAATTTCTTGGGTACCTGGTCAGTAAGAGAGGCATCGAGGCTAACCCGGACCAGATCGACGCAATCAACAGGGTACAGCCCCCTCGCACAATACGAGACGTACAGAAGCTCACCGGCATGCTCTCTGCCTTGAACCGTTTCATCTCGAAGTTCTCCGAGAAATGCAAACCATTCTTCCAGCTCTTAAAGGGAAACAAGACAGTAGAATGGAGTCAAGATTGCTCGCAAGCATTGGACAAGATTAAGGATTACCTTAGCTCATCACCCCTGCTCGTCATACCTCAAGAAAGAGATTCCTTGTACTTATACCTCGCCGTTTCCAACCACGCCGTGAGTTCTGCGCTGGTGTGCGAGAAAGCAGGAATCCAGCACCCAGTTTATTACGCGAGCAAGACCTTATTAGAGGCTGAGCGGCGGTACCGCTCGCCTTTGCACTTGTAGTAGCTTCAAGGAAGTTGAAGCACTACTTTGAAGCTTACACCATCATTGTCCTTACATCGCACCCCCTTAAAGCAATCCTGAGGAAAGCGGATTTGTCGGGCAGACTGACTAAATGGTCAGTCGAGCTCGGACGATTTGACATCCAATTTCAACCGAGGAATGCAATCAAGGGACAAGTCCTCGCTGATTTCATAGCTGAATTCACGGGCGAGCATCCTCTAGACCAACTTCAACCCATGAAGCAAGGAGAGAACCACGCGACAAAGGGAGTTTGGTAATTATTTGTTGATGGAGCCTCCAACTCAAAGGGGGCAGGAGTGGGTATTGTGCTTGTTACCCCAGAAGACACAATCCTCGAACAGGGAATCAGGCTTGGATTTGAAGCCTCCAACAATGAGGTAGAATACGAAGCTTTGATAGCCGACCTCCAGAAGGCACACACTTTGGGAGCAAAGCAGTTACAGGTGTTTGACGACTCACAATTACTCTCCAATCAGATAAGTGGGGACTATAACGCAAGAGATGAAAGAATGGCAGCCTATCTCGCCTTGGCCAAAAGGCTAATGGCCAGCTTCGAGGAAGTCAGTGTCCAGCAATTTCCTAGAGGACAGAACAGCCATGCTGACGCCCTGGCAGCCCTGAGTTCGGCAATCAATTCCGACTTGAAAAGAACGATCCCCATTGACTTCCTCGCTCACCTGAGCATCAACCAGAGCAATGAGCCGCCAGGCGTGGAACACGTACTCCAGATTGAGTCAGCACCCAGTTGGATGGACCCTTTAAGGGACTATTTGAAGGATGGCACACTTCCAAGCGATAGGAAGACCGCTCACCAGATTAGAGTCAAAGCTGCTCGCTTTCACTTATCTCCTGAGGGCCAGCTGTTGTCGAGAAAATTCTACACGAGCTTCACGAAGGAATCTATGGAAGCCATATTGGGGGAAGATCACTAGCTTTTCGAGCTGTGAAGGAAGGCTACTAGTGGCCATATATGCAAAAAGATTCAGCAGGGTATGCTCGCAAGTGCAAGAAATGTCAACTACACGCCCCTATGGTTCACCAACTTGCCAGCGACCTAAGATCACTCACCAGCCCCTGGCCTTTCGCCCAATGGGGAATGGACATCATAGGACCACTTCCTACTGCCGCCGGCAATCGCAAGTATCTGTTGGTCGCAACGGACTACTTCACCAAATGGATCGAGGCAGAGCCACTAGCAAACATCCGAGATGCAGATATAATGAGATTCATATGGAAAAACATAATTACCCGTTTTGGAATCCCCAGAACCATCATTACTGACAACGGAACACAGTTCGAGAGTGGCCCTTTCCAGAACTTCTGCAATGAACACAGGATCAGGCACTATTTCAGCTCGGTGGCGTATCCTCAGAGCAACAGTCAAGCCGAAGTTTCCAACAAAACAGTGATCGATGGGTTAAAGAAACGATTAGAGCGAGCTAAAGGCGCATGGGTAAACGAACTGCCGCATATTCTGTGGGCTTACCGCACTACCCCACGTCGGGCAACGGGGGAAACCCCATTTTCACTGACATATGGAATGGAAGCAATCATCCCATTAGAAGCAGGCCTACCAACTATGAGGTCCACCCTTGTCGACCAGGGCCATAATGATGCATCATTGCTCGCTGAACTCGACCTAGCCGACGAACGCAGAGAACTTGCCTTAGTGAAATTAGCAAGCTATCAGCAACAGCTCGCAAAACACTATAACAAGAAGGTCAATCCAAGGGCATTCCAAGTTGGTGACTATGTCCAAAGGAAAGTCCTTGGCAGCGCAGTAAAACCATCAGATGGCAAGTTGGGACCAAACTGGGAAGGACCATTCAAGATAACAAGAGATGATTTGCAAGGAGCCTATCACTTAGAAACGCTGGAGGGCAGAGAGATACCCCGAGCATGGAATGCGGCAAATCTTAAGAAATTCTATTTCTAGTTTTTTCTTTTTACCAGATTTATGAAAATGACAGCTCATTTACTTGTGATCAATAAAAGTTGTTTGGCAGTTGCATTCTATGAGGTGTCAGTTAACTAATATATGAACTTTATAACTTGCACACCCTTTCCAAGTGACAGGCACACAACTTAGTACGCAATAGCAGGGAAAACACCCTTCTCAAGTTTTCATTATGAAGCACGAACAACCTCTTAGCATTGCCCCTGGCAATATATGAAGCCCTACAGGAGATCCTTAGGCAATTCGGCCAAGTCAAATTGGTCGCCAAACAATATTTGGTTAATAAAACCATGATCGGATAGAGCATCCAACACCAGGTGTGTCCTCGCCAATTGCCACACTTAGGCCTAAGGGAGTGTGACGACACGACCTAAAAGGTAAAGTAAAGCAGAATGGTATCTCATAAGCATACTGGACTGGAGGGACACTTAACAATGCAAACTTACCAATCTAGTCGGCCAAGAGAGGCCCAAGATTATTAAGCAAAGAATAAATGAAGTAAAAAATATGGAACACTTGTTTAGCCGACGAGTTCGCCCAAACCATAAATTTTACTTCATCACATTCACAACAAAAATGAACAACCCATGTTTAATCGGCCAGATCGCCCAAAACATCAATATTACATTGCTTCATTACATATGTTTACAGAGTTACAACTGGTAAAATCCTAATGAGGCTGAGGTCTCTGAACAAGATAATCAACCACTTGTGCTCTTCGACCGTCATCTGGATGAGGAGCTAATTCCTCCTCGACCTCATTCGCATCTGACTCCAATAGCTGCCGAGGGATGGCATCGATAGGGATCCACTGATCGTCCATCCTGAAGGGGTTAGGCCTTAAAGTGGAAGGAGAGATCTCGCGACGATACCAGAGCATTGAGTTCCTTGGAACTTGCAGCTCCCTTAGGGCACTCAACCATCCCCTGATAATGGCGAGCTCTTCAAACTCAGTCAGCCTCGTCGGAGCATCTACCCAACCTTGGTCGTAACCATCAGCCCATACTCGCCGAGGTCCTCTCTTGAACAAATGCCTCAGCCGTGTGACATCCCTTTGAAGCCCAGCAGCAATCATGTATGCTCGACGGACATCTTCACGAAGCTCATCCATTTCCCTAGCTGGACTTCTCACGTTTGTGCCAGCTCGCGGAACAGTCGATGGGGTAGAACCTCGCAGCGCCGGAGGGACATCGCTTGGTCCTGTGCCAGCTTGTGATGAGGAAGAACACCTTAAACACGAGGCGCAGTGCTCGGCGCATGCTCCCTGAGGCGCAACACTTCCATCGTCAAGAACTCATTTTCCAGTTGCAGAACTTCTCCAACTTGGTTAATCTCAGTAGCATCGAGGAGTCTTGCTCTCAAAGTATTCACTTCCTCTTGAATAGAAGCTCCAACTTCTTCCATCTCCTGAAGCCTGTCTTTCAGCTTAACAACGAGCTCTGTCTGCTCTATGAAACGCTTATTCCTCAATCGCAGCGATTTGCAAATTCTTACGAAGGTATGACGAACTTGAGGACTCACATCAGGACCAAGCATTCTTCCCAATTGAGAAGTGGGTGGTATATAGTCATCTACATCAATCGACTACAAGCCATAAAAGAGCAGTAAAAGATAAAATGAATCAGTACACTGAGGAAAAAAGTCTTTTCATTTCATTGATACTTAAGGGATTACAGTACATTGAGAAACAGAAAGGAACATTACAAACAAAAATACAAAAGCAATCCTATAAATAGATTAGCTGGCGACCTCGGGTTGTTAAGAAGAAGCTGGCTGCTTCCCCTTGTCAGTAGCAGTGGGAGCATCTCCCTCAGTAGAGGCAACTTCTGTCCCCCGAACAGGAAGGGCATCAACGGGAACTGACTGGGAAGCAGGGTCAACACCTTCGACGGCTGGGGCAGGAGCTTCATATACGATAGGCTTTGGGCCTGGATTGTGCTCATCGAACAAGGGAGAGACAACATCCACCCCGGCAGC
Source organism: Sambucus nigra (assembly GCA_949130495.1). Taxonomy (NCBI): domain Eukaryota; kingdom Viridiplantae; phylum Streptophyta; class Magnoliopsida; order Dipsacales; family Adoxaceae; genus Sambucus; species Sambucus nigra. The sequence continues at coordinate 182,752,304 of OX422208.1, read as the reverse complement.
TAAGAGGGCCTTGTTCCAGCCCTTCTTGAAGTTCAGACGGATGATGTAGCCTATCTGAACCTCAGCATCTTCATATGCGACAGCCCACCCGGAGTTGTATGAATCTTCCTTAACAGTTGCTGCCTCGGACTCCTTCTCCTTCAGCTTCTCCGTCAGCACCTTGTTCTCCTCCACTACCGCTAGCTTGCTCGAGAAGACCAAATCATAGGCCTGCCGCAGTTTGTGCAGTTCTTTGACCGCTGCCTCCCTCTCTCGATCGGCTTTAACAAGGGCCAGGTCAGAAGACCCCCGAGCAGCATCAGCGGCCTTCAAGCTAGCCTCGAGCTCGGCACTCTTCACATTCAGAGCAGCGTTCTGCTTCTCCAACTCACCATTCTTATTAACCAGCTCGTCGCGAGAGCGATAGAGCACGACAAAGTCAGTCACAAACTGCAAGTAAAGGAAGGCATTAGAAGGGAGAAACAACAGAATTTGACAAAGCATTAGAAAAGAGAAACAGACTTACCAAGGCTAGCCTCTGACTCGCTTGCAAGGCTAACTGGTCAGTCCCCATCGCCCTTTGGCGATCAGCAGGAAGGACTGCTCTCTCGAGCAGCGCAGGGGCCAGTTGAGGAGAAATGGCAACCGAGACCCCCTCCGGCAACGCAGACACAGGCACTAAGGCTTACTTAGCCTTCGTCCTTGCTTCCAGTCTCCTCCTCTCCTCCTCCCTCTCCTTCTCTACCCTCTTCCTCTCCTCAACCTTCTTCTCTTCAGTCTTCTTTCCCTCCTCTTCCTTCTTCCTCTCTCTCAACTGTTCTTCCTCTTTTCTCTTCTTCTCATGCTCCTGAGCAGCAGACCGAGAACCAGTGGCAACAACCCCACTGCTGGATTTCTGCTTCTTCGACCTTTGAGCGAGAAGCACATCGTCATCATCACGGATCAAGTTTCTCCTTGGGGGAACCATTTCCTCGCTAGAACTGCTAGATGTACTTGAAGACTCTTGAACTTCAGAAACCTCTTTTGAGCTGGAAGAACTGTCACTACTGGAGCTCTCCTCACCAGAACCACCTTCAGCACCTCCTCTGATATCAACCTCAGAACTGCTCTCTGCCTCGTCCAACTGAATGGGATCAGCAACAGCTTCTTCAGAAGTATCTAAGTCAGGAATGATATCCACAGGCCTCGCAATAAAACTGGATCCAATGTTCTTGTACTCGAGCAGGAAATCAGCGGACCGGGGATGTTCACCGTCAGCTAAAGGTTCCCTGATATTCCAAGCTTTAATCAGCTCGGAAGCTCGAACCTCGCTAAGGGCAGGTTCCAAATTCTTTGTCCTCGCTGAAAAGAAAACAGGAAAGTGTCAGAAGAATCACACATTAACAAGGAGATAGAAAGGACAGGGCAAAGACTACCTATGTACTCTTCCCCATAAAAGGGAACAGTGAATCTATCAGACCTCGCACCCTCAGTCTGGGGGAGAACTGCCAATTCCTAGCAAGAAAGCCATCTTGCCAGTAGTCCTTGTGGGAATCAGGTAAATTTACTACCAATACCCTGTCAGGACTCCTGTTCTTGAGGTAAAGCAGACCAGAGCTAGTTCGAGAAAAGGAATAACAAAAACAAACTTCAGCGAGCCCTAATTTAGTGCCATAAAGTTGATTTATTCTATGAACACCATTGATTATCTTCCATACGTTGGGCGAACACTGTGTAGGGACAATGTTGAAATAACCAAAGAAATGCAGAAAAAAATTGTTTGGAGGAAAAGTAAGCCCCCCTTGGGAAAGCAACAGAACATGGATCCAATGAGCGTCCTTTATCTCTCTAACATTCTTAGGGAGAGAGGCGCACTCAATCTCTACCCACTCTGGGATATTATAGAACTTCCTAAACTCTGACATCGATCTATTACCTATCTTTGTCATTTGTAAACCCTAAAATTGCAAATTCAAAGAAACTCAACAAAGAAAGAAGAAAGAGCAAAGGGGACTTACGAGATGAAAGTTTGAGTTGGACGATGCAAGATCACAAGCTCAGGTGATGAGGGAGATCGAAAGCGAAGAAAATGAAGACTTGGAGAAAAGAGCACAACAATTAAGGTTCGCAGAGGATAAGGAAACACTAAGAAGTTTGAAACGACAACTATGAAACGCTGCTCCAAATAACTTTTAAATGCTCCCAATCATCGCGCACAGGACACGAAGCAACTGCCGCCCAAATCAGTTCTCAACTTTGGGAAGAGTTGCACGATCTACAAAAATAGCCATTATGGCAAATCATTTAAATTTGTTGAGCCCAAATTGTGGCCCAACAACTTTAGGGGCAATTGTGGGTACCCAAATTTACCATTATGGGCCCGGACGAGTAGCCTAATAAATACGGCCCAAAGTCCGGACCCCTCACCTTAATTAAGTACAGTTACGACTTAGTCTTCTCCTGGAATCTCGTCAAGAGATATTCCAGGAAAAGGAAATGGACGTGGAGGAGTCCAACACCCCCACTCCCCGAAAGAAAACATGTATATAATAAACCCTAAGTCTGGGGCAAGAGGCACGCACTGTATTCTCTGTAAAACGCTCCCCGGAGTATATAGAAATAATACTGACTACACCACCGTGGACGTAGGCATTCTTGCTGAACCACGTACATACTGTGTTGCGTGATTGGCATTTTATGTTCTTTACTTTCCTTGGTGATTGCGTTTTTCTCATTTATTTATGTTGAATATAATTGTCACCACAATAATGTTTTGAGGCCAATGGCCCAAGAAATATCTATAATTCATCTCTAAAAGTATAGGAAAAGTTTAGGTTTCTAGTCAAGCTAAGTTTTTAAAAAGGTAAAAAGACTAAAAAGGGCACTTTAAAGACATTAAAAGACAATACCACCTTCTAAACTATAAAATAACTACTAAAAAAATATGGAAATAGCCTAATAAAATATGAAAAATAAATTACAAATAAATCCGAGACACAAGACACATCACTATACCATCAACCATTATAAAAATCTTTATATACAAGTATATAATATGTACGCATCTATATAATGCAAGCAAGTGTAATGTGTAAACTGAGGCTTAGGCTTAGGCTAGCCTCGAGCCGACATTAGCCTTGTTGCTATAGCCTTTACGCTTTAACAGTACTCTATGCTGCTATAGACTACAACACAGTTTTACTTCGAGGCCATAACGTCAAAAGTTATTTTGAACATTGATGGTGGACGCATTGGTGGTGTGATATTTATATGTATGGACAGTTGATAATACCTAAATTTCTTCTCTTTATGGGTGCTTGAGTTTGTTCCATTCCATTAATTCAAATGTGGGTGGTGAAGCTACAGCAGGGATAGTTAGTGGAGACATTGTGGAGTTGGGGTGGAAGATGAACAACGTATTGAGTATACGAATTAGGCTTTCTTGATTTGTTAAATTCAAGCATTAATTTGAATAGAAATAATTTTTTTAGGAATAATGTAAAATAAACTTAATTAATAGATAAGTAATATCGACATAATGAATAGACATGAAAACATTTTTGTAAAATAAAAGGCCACATCAGCAATTGAAACCCACATCAAGCCAAGAAATATCGATAAGCAAATGAACAAGAAAAGGGGGAGTGATTCGCTGTGTGATAATGGCTGTTTTGGTGTTCTGTTATTTGTATATTTATTTTGATGCGTGTATATATAATTACCTAAGAAGTATTTGTCTATATAGTTAGTGTCTTGACTGAGAGACGGACAGATTATTTAAGACTAACGTCAAAACGACCCTTGCACAATAACGACCCTTGCACAATATGTTTTTATCAAAAAAGTCTTAACTACAAAAGAATGTATTATAATATACGAGCCATTTAAAATATCATCCACATTCTCCTTCAAGTGCCTCCTGTGAAGACCACTTGTAGGAGTCCTAATTTGGAGATCGATTTGGGAAATCTTTTGATTTTTTTGGATAAATTTGAAAATTCTTTTTGAAGGTCTTTTTTTAGGAAAATGTGGTATGTAGGAATTTATTCGAATATTGTTGTAATTTGTATGGGTTTAATATTGCAGGTGAATAGTATTCTGTCGGCAATAAAGAAGAAAAAGTCAATGGATACAATCATACTATCCTTAGTTGCCTCCGTTTGCACATTTCTCATGTTGATTTATTGGTTAAGCAAGTAAGGAATGCTGCGCTTTTGTGGTGGGCTCACTCAACTGTACTTTCATTATTTTTTGCATGTAAATACCCTCTTGAGTCCTGACCTTTGCTTGTTTGTCAATAAAATTTGCCATTCTTCATATGCCAATAGTCTGAGATGGAGTTGTATGTATGCTAAAGCTACGCATCAGCATTGTTAGAACCTCACGCCTTCCCTCATATATTTCAGTGTCTTCACTTCATCTGGTAGAATTAATTAAATTCTACCTACCAGATGAAAAAAGTTTGCTTCAAATTCAATGCCTTTGATATTAAGTGCTAGGTCTGTTTGAAAATGTGTATTTACTATTTAGAAAGATAAATGATTGTAGGAGGGGAGGCTGATGCTGCAAATCCTCGTCATTATTCCACTACCCAGCTTGGTTGGTACATACCCTGATTTTTATTGATTTATAGTCAAATTGTTTTCTATGACTTGACAGAGAGAGACACACACATGTGCACGCATATGTAGTGCTTGGTTATTTGCTGTTACTAAGGAATTTTGCACCACTTGACATGGATTTAACGTGCAAGTATTGTTGTCTAACTCTCATAAGTATTGTTTTGTCTAACTCTCATGTTCCGTAATTACAGGATAAGTTTATTTAGGGTTATTTGATATTTGACCCAAATTTGTTATGCATATTGTCAATTGTCTACTTAAATGTTTGCATAATACTTGAATACTTGTAAAAATGTCATAAAAATTGTTAAAATTCATTATCTAAGAGTACTCGTGATACTTTTGGATGAAAAATCTTTGTTATGCAAAACATAACTTGTATATTTTTTTTATTGTGTACTTGCAATCACTCGAACTCGTGTGGACCATATAAAGGCAAAATTTCTAATGTAATTAACTCCCTCCGTCCCAAATTAACAATTTTCGTTTGAAAGTAACATTTTAATGAACTATATTATTCTTGAATTATCCTTCTAAAATTATAAAGGATCAAATATCAAAAAGTTCCTCAAACATTTTTTAATATACATTTAGTCCAAATATTTTATTTTGTACCAAAAAGTCGCGGCATAGTAAAATCTTTTTGGCATGGTGAAGGATCAAAATAAAAAGTTTCGGACTATACATGTATTAAAAGAAGTTCAAGGGACTATTTGGTATATGTCCCAATTATAAATGCCTTTAGAATGTAATAAATATCATTGCTCGCCCTTGGTATTGTTTTGTATGAGTAATTTTGGAACCTCGCCTAATTTTATAAATACCATTTTAGAAACTTGACTTCAAATATTGGACGGATCAAAAGGTAAAAGAAAGGAAGACTTAATTTAGAGTAATAATATGTGATGCAACTTGCAAGGAGTATTTAGTTATCTATTTCCTAGAAATGAACTCATCAGCATCAGCATCAGCATCAGCATCACTTATATCATGTTATGTGCATTCTCTCTCCCCCTCTCTCTCATGCACGTGCACAGACAAGAAAATCACACACACACACACACACACACACACAAAACATACCTAAAAAAACATGAACGGTGCTTTGTGCACAAAGATATAAAAAGGTACACAAACTGAGGAAGTTGCCCAAAGAAATATTGTACGCTACTCACTTTATGATAACTTACAACACTACTTTTGACAACTATAACATTAATTTCTGTCTTAACTTTTTGTGTACTTTATGCACCTAGTGTTTTTGAAAAAGCATAGCTCCATCCTTTTGGGCTGATGATTTTGGTGGCGGGGATGATCTCTCCAATATGAATCATTGTGCACGAACACACACAAGCACACAGAGGGAGGGAGAGAGAGAGAGTCGCTCACTAATGATGCTTTTGTCGCAATGTCTGTCTTAAAATTAGAAACCTCCTCGATTATGAGAAAACTCTGGCCCGGGGTTATTGTTGAATGTGTAAAAACTTATGGAAACCAAAGTAACAAGGAAGAACTCATTTTTTTTTTTTTAATAATTTGGGTTCTTATTTTGACAACACATTCACTCTCTATGTTAATTGGAACAATGTCCTAGGCAACCATCTCGCACCATCATATGTAATTTGAGCTAATACACGTGGAATCATCATATACTCTCTCTCTCTCTCCATGTGGATCTCATTTCTCTATCAACGTGTGAGCTTTTTAATACGCTAACACCTATTAATAAAAGAAATTAATTATCTCCTTTATCATTAGTTTATATTTTGTATGCATCAATTTTATTTCACACCATTTTTATAAATACAATATAACTAATTTAATATGTTATATATATATAAAACACGTAATTAGAAATGATTGACACATACAAATCCTATAAAAGAGATACATAGTGCTCTCTTTTTAATACATTTTAACACGTGACAACATTTAATACAAGACGAGTAATTAAATATACTCCCTCTCTACCTATCCTATATATTTAGATCTCATTTCTCTCTCTATATATGAGCCTTTTAATACAAAATTATCTACGAACACACACACACACACATATATATATATATACGGCGAGATTGTCTAGTGAACCTAAAAATCGAATTTTTAACGAACCTAATAAAACATTAAAAAATAATTCAATTAATTATAATTCCTATGTTGTATTTGGTCCGAGTCAGCGGCAACGAAGATGCGTATTTTTTAAAATACACGCGTGTTTTTAATATATCCCCTCCTCCCCCCCGCCACCCATACTCAGCTGAGAATTCGTTAAAGTCGTACTCTACGATTTGAACTCATACCCGTAACCGCCGGCGAAGCTCTAACCCGGAGACCCACCGAATCCTAACCTCTCCGGCCAGCCACTACACTCTGGTGACTTGAGTTCCTAATCTTCCACCATTTTTGGCAACCACAATCTCCTGTTAAACCTTCGGCAATCTTTAACCACCTGCCGACCCATCCTTGGCTATGGCAACAACCAGCTCTCTTACCCGGAGCTAAACTTGAGCCCAGATCTCATCAACCCTCAACATCCAATACCAAAATTTTAACCCGAAAACTCATTTAAATCGGCCATCCACCATTGACCCGACCTACCCTTCTACCCAATCGCAACCACCCAAATCGGAGCTACCCAAATACCCTCAACCTGAAATCCAACATCAACTCCAACCCAACTCCAACCCACTGATCTGAGATTACGGAATTGAGCTGTTTGTCATGCAATCCCAATTTGAGTTGTTAGTCCCAACTTCGTTACATTATTAAAAAATAGACATTAATTGTTTGATGGGAGATGGGTGGGTGGGTTGGGTTAAGGCGTGTATTGAATAACACGCATGTTCATTGCCGCTGGCGCGGACCAAATACAATATAGTAATTCCAATTAATTGAGTTATTTTTTTTAATGTTTTATTAAGTTCATTAAAAAGTTCGATTTTTAGGTTCACTAGAGAACCTCTCTCTCTCTCTCTCTATATATATATATATATATATATATATATATATATATATTATACACACACAAGCCAAGTAAGAGTAAATGTAACAAAAAATAATGAAATCACACACATAACACAAGATGCTCATGGCTCGACAAGGTGCCTGCGTCCATGAAATTTAGAGTTTGCTCTTTATTTCTTTAGACAACTGGACGGTGGAGTTATAATACTTACGTTACAATATCACATGCCCTCCTCAAAGGGGAGCAAGTTTACATTTATAGATAAGCTTAGGAGAATCTAAGGTTTGTCAATAACTATTCCTAACAGTTCAGACCTATCCTCTGTTATATTCAACAATTGCAAGCGATGGACTTGAGGAAGTCTTCCATGACATGGACTTTTCATTAATTCTAGGTGCACGTGGCATGAGCGTTCGTGACGACCACATGCCTATGCGATTATGGGCCCCATAATTTCCCCTAAAGTTCAAGGTCTCCTTGTTGCTTGGCTTTGTTGCGTTTGGTCGGCTGTTGATACTAGATAAGTCTTTACATTGAGGGAGTAATAATATTCCTCGCTGGTCGGAGGATGAGAATCATTTGAACTTCCTTCGCATGGGTCGGAGGACAATCTTGTAAATGCCTCTAGAAACGGAACGTAACTGCCCACTAAGTGCCCCAAGGGCATGTTTGTAAATACAACATACTTACTTGGCTGTGGGGAAACATGATCGTCGCTTTGGTAGCCGCCACACGCATTCCATAATTACTTTCTTGGGAACCGTATAGCCATTTCGAACCACAAAACAATTGTTGCTTTTGTTTCCCTCTCATTTCAAAAATTTCGCAACTTGAAAGAGGGTTTACACAACTTCGATTCTCTCTTTAAGCTTTCTTGACTTCTTTTCTCTCGTTTTTCTTTACTTCTTCAATTTTTGTTCTCAATTCTTTCTTTGAGTTTCTATTTTCACAATGGTGTATGTTATCAATGAGATAACTGCTGAAAAATTCAAGCCTGATTATCATATCCCTAGTGGATTAAGGTAGAATTACTTGAGGGTCCTTGTGACCTCTGTGCGCTTCCTAAAGGCCACTGGTTGCCTTCCATCTTTATAGATGAGTGCGGGGTAACATTTTCTCCAAACCAGTTGTTTCTCGAGTTCTGTTGATACTTTGATGTGATTCAGTCCATGTCGTTCCAAATACGTGGAGGATTGTTAACGGGGTTAACTGCATTAACGAGTTGTATGGGACTCATCTTGGTATTACGGACATCATGTATTGCTACTAGCGGGCGACGACCCATGTAGGCGTTTATTACTTGAAGATGAGGGTAGCCAATTGGGTTTTGGTGGTGGAGTTTCCCGATTCCAATAAAGACTACTGGGATTATGGCATCATTGTAAAAAATTGGCAGCATGCCCCCTCCCCGAGGGCAAAGCAGATCAAGGTCCATGATGCCGTCAGAAGGGGAAAGAAATAGGTTAGGTTGTAATTGTAACTTAACTGTTGTGCTTTGTTTTCTTTGATTGATTGTAATAATTTTTTCCTCTATTTATGGTAGCTAAAAGCAAGAAAAAATGACATCGCGACGATGAAGTAAACTTCGTTGATCTTCAGAGAGTTTGGACAGTTCAATAGTGTCTTAGAACTAGTGACCATCCTAGGTCGGCAGACTAGTATAACGAACACCAGTCATCCTTATTGCCTTGGATAACCCATAAGCTTCCACATCCCTAGACTTAGAAGGGGAGGGGTCAAACGATGAAGGAATGTCATCTTTCTTTGAAAAATTGGACGTTTCAATTGATCATTCTACGAAGCTTTCCCCTGGTGCCATGGCTAAAGGGAAAGTTATGAATTTGATTATTGGGAATGTGGGTACGAAATCCTCCCCTGCTCGCTCGTCGGGAAAGGAAAAAGATCTTCCTCTACCGACGAGTAAGAAAAGTGAGATCAGAGTTTCTTTTAACCCCATGGACATCGAGGATTACCCCTATAAGGAACATGAGTCCCTCGTGAAAAGGCTTAAGAAACGTACCTCCTCCCCCACTAAACATTATGGGGATAAAGAATGATGATAAGGGCAAGGGTGTTGCCCAATCTATGGTTAATCGCCCCGACATGGTTATAGATATGATTCGGTCAGGGGTCTTTCTTACTGATAGGGCAACTACTTATGCCCTACCTCAGGATCGGCTATTGGAACGTGCCAACCATAATTTTTCCCTCGTAAGTTCATCGCTTTGCATTTCTTTTTTTACTTATTTTTTTCTCATTTTTATCCACCTTTTGTTTGGCAGTTCCCGATCAACTATGATTAGTTATTGGTGAGGAATGATGCATTGAACAAGTCCCCTGTTGATGTGGAGGTGGATTTTGAGGAGTTGGGTAAGTCTCTAAATGCTGCTTAGCCACTCACTGTTGCCCAGGAGGCCGAGAAGGTGAAGCTCGATCAAAAGGTCCAAAACCTGGAGGTTGATAAGAACAATCTTCAGAAGAAGATTGAGGAATCTACTGCCCTAGTCACCGCTGCAGTGAACGCTAAGAAAGATGCTAAAAATGCTAAGACCGAGGCTAAGATTGCCAAGACAAAAGCTGATGAGTCCAAAGCCACGACTGATGAGGCTAAGAATACTAGGAATTCCTTATTGAAGACCAACAATTGCAATGATCTATCCCCACCACGATGAAATTTCAAATATTTCTCGAGCTTATCGGCCAAGGCTATAGACTCGTTGAATACATTAGTGTAGCACGCGTGCGGCCCAGAACATTTAAGGGCATCACAGACCTAGTGCCAAAGAATATGACTATACTTGTGGTTGGGACAATGCCTTTGCATAAGAGAGAGAGACCATATTGCATACCTGAAAAAGGTATTTTTTTAAGAACGATTGGGATGAGGCCTTTGTGAAGGCCAATATTACTGATGACTCTGACATCTTAAAGGAGCATAACACAAGTTCCCCTCCTTAAATTGAGGAGGAGGAGGATGAGGAGGTCAGAGGACAAGTACTGCTACCGAGGTCACCCAGGGATATTTCAGAGAAGCTGCTGCTACAGGTGCCGACCAGCTGGAAGCAATAGCCATTTCACAATCTATCAAGAAAGAGAAGGTCGATGAGAATTCTCTTTAAGACTTTGGGGAAGCATTGTATTTCTCTTATTTTCAATCAACGGCATAGGGCATTCCCTCATTTTTTAGCCATTAAGGAAATTAAGAGTTTGATTCAAGTATTGCTTGTTTATTTGTTTCGCAATACTCCATGTTATATTTGACCACCTGCTCATGAAGTTTAAAGCGAGACTTATAGCACTCATCACTACTTAACACGACTTTCAGAAAAGATGTGGAAGACTCTTTGTTGTTCTTTATGATGAGGATGATGATATAGACCTGCTCTTGGGTCCTAATGTGTCTATCCGCGCAAATGAGGCTTATTTAGATATTCGTCACCTTTTTCACAAGTCTGTGAAAGATAATGCAACCTTTCATGACATAATCCTCTCTACTCAAAGTAATCGTAGGAAATCAATGGCTAACTTGGGGGCTAAATTTGACTAGAAGGTGGCCAAGTTAAATGGAGAAAAATGATTTTACAAGAAGTTGTCCGATATCAAATCTGCCCATGGGAGGAAGAGCTTCGCTCTGCAGGTCGACCTTATTGGCACGAGAGAGTTCGTTGCCCTTCTTGAGAAAGAGAATAATGATATGAGGGTTGAGCTTAGGAGGTTTGACTACATGTATGATTGTTTCAATATATTTATATTTTTAAATTTTAACACTAATTTTTTAACTTTATTATTTTATGTATTTGTTGGACAGGAGAAATTTAACCTCAACCATGTTTATCGCGATTCTGTACTGGAAGTGAGAGACCAACGAAAAATATGGAACAAAAATATGCGGGTTTGTTATTTTAAGAAGGAATAGGATTTCATATTGAGTCTCAAGGACAAAGTGCCAGAGAAAGAGTCCATCTTATTGGACTTCTGAACGTCAGTTGTCTTCCAGTGAAATGAGAAAGAGAAATCAGCCAAAGAAGGTTGATGTGCACTACTCAGGGCATACATCATACGCCGAGGTGTAGGAGCAGATAGAAAGTACAAAATAAAAAGTTAAATTTTATTTTTCTTAGTGATACATAATTACTAATTTAATGTTTCTATTTTATTTTAGGTGATAGGGATTGGCCCGGAGGTAGGCCACATAGGCTTGATTCCTATGTGGCGATGCGAACAAAGAAGGGAAAGACCAACCCCAATGTCAAGGCAACACTTGTAAGTTAGAATTATAATTATTTCATTAATTCAAGTCTTTTTACTTATATTTTATTTTAACTCTAATCAGGTATATTTTGTTATTCCAAGAAAAGCTGAGGGAGGTCCACAACTTGTAGAGTGATGTTGATAAGGCATCTTTAGATATGGATGCACTTAGCCAGGTTCTCAGACACGATCACAAGGGCTGGACTAGGGGTATCATCTCTCAAGTTGGAAAATAGAAGGTGAAGGGGATGACATCGAGTAGGGCTAAATTGGCGTTGAAGGTCGATGACCTTAAAAATGAGATGCATATAAGTCTTGGTAGTCTGAGAAAGTCGGTGAATAATGTGGAGGCCATGGTTAAGGATGCCTTAACTGAATTTGGCAGGTATGTTAAAGGTAAGGGAAAAGAAAAGATGGTGGATGAGGGAATCGAGACTTTATCGCACATGCCTTCGTTGATCTTCCCTGCAAATTCCTCTCCCTGTGGCTTCCACTCTTCCATCCAGATTCCATATAATGAAGAGATAGTGGTCCTCCACAACTTGATTGGAGGTGCTGGAATTTTAATGGGGATAAGGTAAAGGAGTGTGCAGACGAATGATCTGGTGCATGGCCTTCTAATTCAGTCCTTCAAGTGCAAGATCCGCATCATAAGTATCGTCCGTGTTAAATAAGATGAAAGATTATGGTTAGGTACTCAATGTGGTGTTAGTAACATTTAGGGTTGTTTGGATTCATTTATTGTGTGTCCTACCCAAATTGTTTAATGGTCATCTTAGTAAACATTATGTTGTTGTTGGTTTGGTAACATTATTTTGGTTGTTGGATTTTATGGTCTGATAATATTATTTTGGTTCGAATTTGTGGTTTGTGGTTGTGTTTAATAACATGATTTGGTTGTTCAATGTGATTGTGGTTGGGTTTGGTAACATTATTTGGTTGTATATATGTTTGGATTGCATTGGTATTTTTTATTGGTTGTATAAATAGGAAGATTGAATAAATAATACTGTCGGGCAATGGTATTGGCAATACTGCCCATCAATATTTTTTTGATTCTGTCCAGATTTGTCACGGTCTTAAATTGTGATAGGATTGTGACAATATTAACAGTTGCCATGGTCAAAACCTGTGACATAAATCTCATGATAATATGGTCACAGTCAATGACCGTGACAAAGATAATTTGTCATGATCTTTGACCGTGATAATTGGGAGTTTTTAGTGTAGTGCCTCTCGACAGTGTGCACTCTCGTAGTGGCATTCGCGTGTTGGCAAGGGACGTAAGCGGATGCCATCGAAAATGTGAGGTATGTGAACGTGCAGAGATAGGAGTCGCCAACCTATCTAGTCAAAAGAGTCAAAATATAGAGCCATCACAAAAGAGATAGCTAAAAGATAACTAGTACATGCAAAACCATATGAGATGTGGGCTCCGAGACTATGTTACATAGTGGAAAGCTGTTAGGAACTCACTCCACCCTTTCAATATCTTATCTAAAAAAATATTCTCCTTTCTCTAAATGTATGAATATTTGTGTATATGATAAATGTCACCTGTGAGGGGTGAACAAAGTGGACTAGAAATGAATATATACATGTAAGTGCAAGTGTGTGTGTATGTAAAGAGTGGAGTCATCATATTCATGACACGACCACAAATGTGTATCTAGTGTTCGTGCTGATATAGGATTAAGTGCAAACCTGTCGCGTTAGTAATAAACCCGGTAAGTCGGGATCGTCTCCACATGGAAATAGCACGAATAAACATAACGATGTTGGAAAGAATGAGAATCCTAGCTTTGACTCTAAAGGAAACGATTTGGGAGATGAAACAAATACGACTATAAGCAAATTTTAAAGTAACTACTAATGAAACTAAGCAATAACAATATGCAACTACGCTAATTAACTAAAATACTGATGATAAATGGACTAAATGTTTACTATGGGATGAAAACAATAGGTTGGGATACAATCCCCCACACCCCATTAATTCATCTAATAGGATACTAGATTTGGAATTAGAATTTTAAATGAACCCGGTCTTTATTAATCCTAAGCATTCCATATATGAGGGATCGTAGCCCGCACCATATGAAATCAAAGGCAAGAACAAAGCGGTGTCGCGTTAACCGATACGCGCGTCACACTCTTAAGCATCCCGGTTACCTAGGGCAAACGAGATCAAAAGTCCTACGACGGTTGCAACAGTTACACAACACGATTTATCTAAGATTTTAATTCAATAGTCTATTTCCCATTACCGTGAATTACATCGGGTGGGGTTCATGCACCCCAACCCTTAGAAACTTAGCTAGACATGATTGAATTAAAACAAAACATGGATTGAAAAGAAGAAAACATCTTAACTACTAGAAACTTCGAATTCAATAGATGGAGGATTAATAATTAACAACCCAAGGCAATTATGAAAGAAGGAATGGAAACAAAATACTTGTATTGAAGAATCAACCTTGAATTCCTTACAACAAAACTCTTATTGAAAACTAGGGTTCTTTTTTCCTCTACTCTAAGCTCTCAAAAATTAATGGTAAAACTAAAAGAAAAATGAACTCCTAACATTATGGAACTACTCTGAATAAAAAGCTCTAAAATTTATAAGAGTTTGACTCCATAAAAACTCTGAGAAAGAATATAAAAATTGAAGAAAATCCAATGCGGTCCGGACCGATAGGGGGAGGCGGTCCAGACCGGATCCTTAATTGAACCAGTGTTCCTCAGCATAAGGTGGTCCGGATCCTTTTTGGGAAAAAGGTCCGGATCGCCCCCTTTTTCCTGGCAGAGAATTTTTTAAGGCGGTCAGGATCCTTTTTCAATAAAAGGTCTGGATCGCCCTTTTTTTCATCCAGAAGATTTCTTTTGAAGCGGTCCGGATCCTTTTTCAATAAAAGGTCCGTATCGCCTGCCTTTTTTTATCCAGGGGTCTTTTTCTTGTTCCTTCTCAACTTCAAATCTTCGTAACTTTACCACTGTAGCTCGGATTGACTTGTCGTTTCTTCTAGAGTTCTTATAATTGATTTTTCTTCAACTCTCTAGTTGGCTTTAATTCCGGGCGAAGGCTACAAATTTATAAAATTGCCCTTTGACTTTCCTTATTTGACTTTGTTCAATGCTTTTCTAGTTTCTTTCTTCCTCAATGCTTCAAATACCTACAAAACTTATGAGAAATACACGAAACTAGATGTACTTGTTAAAACGAGTTAGTATCAAAGAAATATGATAAGTATACTCATTTTACGTTACTCAAGATGGTAAAAGTCTCTAAATTATGGGGATAAATTCGGAAGAATTTGAGCCTAATCAAAACCTCCCTAACCTAGAACTTTGCGTGTCCCGAGCAATGTAAAATAATGCAACTATGGATCAACTCTAAAAAAATTCTCTTTATTTGGATAGTTTACCACTTTCGCGGGCAAGCGATTACATTGAGCGTATGTTACAAGCCTTTAAACCCCTAGGTCACCCTAGTAGGACGAGTTGTGTCTCGTGAGGGTTTGCAGTGAATATACCCACAAAATTCAACTCAAAGAAAAACTCAAAATAAGCAAAAATTGTATAATTCAAACTTTTCCAGAAAATATTCACCATCAATTCATGTTCAAGAGTCTCAAATCATAGTGCGTGTGTGCGAAGCCAGAAATTTAACCGCGAATTTCCACCGGTTGACCATTACGTTGCTTATCCGAAAATTCATTTTGATTCAAATTCTCACTGGGTGCTCTCTCAAACGAATCACTCGGAAATGTGGCTATTTCTCTCGGTGTGCGTGATTTATAAGAGTAAATACAATGGAACACAAGTTCACGCACACTAAATTCAAAATACGAAAATTTATGGGGTAAAAAGATCTCATCATTGGAATACAATTACAAGGAAACGGGAAACATCACCTCTAATTTACGTCTTTAATCTGTTTTATTATCTTTTGTGCCCGAGCTCTCCACGCGGTAAGCAAATTTGTAATTTGGACTCGGTTAGGACTTTTCGGGTTTGTAAGGTGCATTGGGTAAAAGGAGATGGTTGGGTACTTTGGAAATGAAAAATTTCCTTGAAATGTCCATTAGGCTTTTCCAGGCTTTTGCTCATTTTCTTTTCTTTTTTTCTATTTGTTTCTCTTTTTCACATTTTTCTTGTCTTGCTATGTTTTGTTGTTGAGCATGTTTTATTTTTCTTGCCCCTTTTTATTTGCACTAATTGGACTAAAATTTTGGGGTTTCACTTTTCTCAATTCCGGGCCATTTAGATTTTTTGGGTAGTCAAACAAAAATGGAAAAATTTTAGTTGGCTCAAATTGGTTAGCAAAGGGAAAATTTTTCACGACTTTTTCTGGATAATATTTTTGGGTAACAAACGAGGGCCTACTTCATTGTCCAAATTATTAATTGCGTTACCATATGTGTCTCGAGGTGAATTTTAGTTTAGAGATTCATTTAGCGCGCTTTTCAAGACAACATCTCACACATTTCTCGTAACCGATCAAATCAAAGGAATTGAGATCCTCAACGACTTTTGTAAATGCTAAATAGAGCTTTGAGTGAACCATTAACTCATATTGATTTATACACTCACAAAAAAGGATAGGCTCGAATCTCACCGAGTTGGTTAAGTCGTTTATGTTCGCTCAATTTCCATCTTTGGTCAATTTCGGCTTTGTGTAATTTATTTTTACAATTTAAGGCTTTAAATTGAATTTTAATGATATTTTTGAAAAATTTAAATTCCAGTTTTTTTTTTTATTTTAAAGAAAAATATTTTTGGTTGTTCCGAGTTTTTCAATTTTTTTTGGAAATTTTGAAGTTTTCTAATTTTTTGGCATTTTGAAAATTTGTGAAGTTTTAGAAATACGCACTCATCACCCCCCCTAACTTAGATTTTTGCATTGTCCGCAATCAAAAGGACTAAAATCTAAATAAGACAAAATAAGAGTGCGATAAATAAAATAAACAAATGGAGAAAATGCGGGTTTTTATTTATAAGGACCGTGGTACATCATAAGGAAAGTGCATACAAGCATATAAGAAAACCAACAAAATTACAACCGACACAATCACCAAACACATGATTCACTGGGGTGGGGGATTGGATCTACAGGGCGTGCATGGGTCGTACGGATCATAAAAGTATCTCGGAGGGGGCCTACCAAAATTGAGTTGATATATATGAGCTTGAAGATGATGCATCATACTCGTATCGCATTGATAAGCGCGTTGGTTGGCCGCTTGATCCCTCGTGTTTTGAGTTATGAACCCATCACATTTTGTTTCAAGGGCGGTGAGGCGCGCATCAAAATCATTATCGGGGAGCTCGAAATCATAATCTTCTTTGTCCTCATCGGACCCCACCTCTTGGTCCCCCATCTTGACATCGGCCGCTGCTTCTTCCTCCTCGCTACTCTCGTCCTCATCGGACTCTTCATCTTCTCGGGCTCTTAGAATTGCCCTTTGTTTCTCACTTTTAGTCCGAGTGGCCTGCCCAAAAGGGTTTGGGAGATGAAGAGTCCCGATATGATGATCGAAGAGGTGATCGACGAGAATGGAGGTGATGAACGGGGAATATGGAAGAGGAGTAGCTCCCTTTTCATCCACCGCCACAAAGTGGACATCGCGGAAAATGATATGCGCTAGGTTAATGTACGAGTTGCGATCAAAGAGGTGGTACAAAAGTGTTGCCTGCCGCGGGCGCATGCCGGAGTCATTGGAATTCTGGAGGATGTTTGCACACACAATTTGAAAAGCGAGGCGTGCTTTTTTGCTCAATTTACCGCCCGAAAAATACCCTTGTGACAAACTTCCTCAGGCGCGAGACGCTCAATGAGGACATCCTTTTCGAGCAGTTGGGAGTTATTGGTGTAGACAAAAGTGGTGGGATTGGGGACGCCTTTTTCAGCGAGGTTCTCGACTATTGTCAGCAAAGATAATGGGATGCGTTGCCCTCGAATTCGCGCTTCATCCACGAACTCGCCAGTGCGTACGAGGGTGCCATAAAATTCCCGAACCTCCGTTACCCAAACGGTGTTGTGAGGCTCAAGCAAGAAGCGGCACCAACCCTTAGGGCGAAACAAATTAGTGACAGAATTGGGTAGTTTGTCCCAAAGAATAGCCCGTTTTACTTGGAGTTTTCGCGTATGCCATTCCTCACACCACCGCATTTCTTGGTCGGAGCGGTAGTCGGAGGGGTTATTATCGATGATAGCGACGCAATTATATTTGGTGGGTCTGTCTTGGGCAGCCATGGATTGAGAGAGTGGATGGAAAGAATTGCTTGAGAGGTGAGGTAGGAGAGTTTCTTGAGATGAGTTGGTGTGGGAGAGATGGGGGGGGGGTAGGGGTTGTATTTATAAGTGGGTTTTGAGGTGGGAAGGGGTTTATTTGGAGGGAAAAGAGAAGGAGGGAAAAAGGGGGTGTATTTTGGGAGGGAAATGATGGGAGAGACGAAATGGAGGGAAGTGAAGGGATTGGGGAAGGAGGGCTGCACCTAGGGAATAGTTTGGATAAAACCAGAAGGCGGTCCGGACCGGGTGCCTAGAGGCGGTCCGGATCATCGGGCTTATTTTTATATTTCAATTCTCCTAAGGCGGTCTAGAGGAAAAGAAGAGGGAAAATGGGGTTGTATTTTGGGAGGGAAATGGTGGGAGAGACAAAATGGAGGGAAGTGAAGGGATTGGGGAAGGAGGGCTGCACCTAGGGAATCGTTTGGAAAAAATAAGAAGGCGGTCCGAACTGGGTTCCCAGGGGGGTCCGGATCGTTGAGCTTATTTTTATTTTTTAATTCTCCTAAGGCGATCCGGACCTAGTGCCCGGGGGGGTCCGGACCGGGTGCCTTTTTGTGACAGACTCCGCTCTGCTCCATTTCTAACCCTCTCTTATACTTCTAAGGCATTCCCATGTACCTGATTTATTCTCAACCCTCATTTTCAAATCCTGAGACGGTTTCAACGTGTATGTTTCCTACATGCGAATGTACTCGACACCCATATAGTGAACTTAACTACCCTATCCTAAGCTACACCTAACTACTATACACAAGAATCACCCCATACACGTCGAGGGTGCGACGACCTCTCGTATTCAGCTGACTCTACCTCGTAAACGAGGTACGACAACCAAATGGTGTCGACTTCATCCATGCACGCCTCTAGATATGGCTTTAGGCACTGTCCATTGACTTTGAACGTGTTACCCTTTTGGATCATCCAACTCCATAGCTTCATGGGGAAATACGGTCTTAACAACGAATGGGCCAGTCCAACGGGACCGTAATTTACCTGGAAATAGGTGAAGCCGGGAGTTATAGAGGAGTACCTTTTGTCCAGGTTGAAACTCTTTCCGTCAAATAATCTTATCATGCACGAGTTTCATTATTTCTTTTGAAATCTTGGCATTCTCATATGCATCATTGCGTATTTTTTCTAACTCATTCAGTTGAATCTTACGAGCTTCACCGACTTTATCCATATCATAATTTACCCTCCTGATGGCCTAGTACGCTTTGTGCTCCAACTCAACTTGAAGATCTCAAGGTTTGCGATACACAAAATAGAACGGGGACATTCCGAGTGGGTTCTTGTATGCGATACGGTAGGCCCATAGCAAATCGTTCAATCAAAGGGGCCAATCTTTCCGATTAGGATCGACGGTCTTCTCAAGTATGATTTCGATCTCACGATTCACCAACTCGGACTGCCCATTCGTTTGTGGGTGATATGTCGTTCCAACTTTATGAACGACACCATACTTTCTCATGAGCTTCTCGAATGGCTTGTTGCAAAAGTGCATGCCATTATCACTGATTATCGCTTTCGGAGCAGCAAAGCGAGAAAGTATATGTTCCTGCAGGAACCTTATCACTGCTTTGTTGTCATTAGTTGATTAGGCATAAATTCTTCCCAATTTATCCCTTTAATTTAGTTATTTTTAGCACCTCGATCAGCGTAATCAATTTGACTTTATCTCATAACCTTTCTACTGACTTATTGTAACGAGTACACCTAGTTTCTGGTATTTCGTACTAATTTTGTAGGTATTTGTTGTCAATAAAGAAAGAAAGAAACCAGAAGAATCGAGAAAGAAAATAAGGAAAAGTCAAAAGGGAAAAATTGAAATTTTTATCCGGAATTCGGATGAGGAATCTAAAGAGAAGTTGAAGACATCAAGTTCATGAGCACGTAGGAAGAAACGTCACCTCAATCGGAGTCCCGGTGTGAAAGTTATGAGCAGTTAAAGTTTGAAATAAAGCCAAAGGAAACCCGGACCGATCCGCAATACCAATTTCCAGAGAACCCCAGACTGAAGACGGATCGAAGCTAAAAGAAAATAAATGAACCGATCCATGTCGGATCGATCCGCCCAGGAAATAAACAAACCGATCCGGATTCCAGCCAGATCGAACCGAGGGAGGACCAGACCGATTCGACTATCGAATTTTAATTTTCTAAACTTCCTCTAATGGAGAGTCCTAGTGCAGCTAAAACTCTTGGAGTTTTGTAAGGTATTTAAACCCGTTTTATTATCATTCTTAGGACGGAGAATTTATCTAATTTTCCATTCTTTTAAAACAAAACCCTAGTTTGGAGATAGCTTATTATTTTAATTCCAAGATTGAATATTGTTCAGATTTCAGTGATTACAAGTAATTGTTGTTAATGTTTTCAGTGCCTTGGTAAGATTAGTGGTCAGTTTCCTCTGTCTAATTTTCTTTCTACATCATTCTACAATTTTTCCTTAGTTTAATCATGACTTTCTGCAATTCCAAAATCATTTTCGTTATTTTCATCATTGTAGGCTAGACTTTTAAGGGTCGGGATGCATGAACCTAACCCGATGTGGTAGTTGTATGTACATAAAATTAATCCTCTAAATTTAATGGTTTGATTATGACCATATTGCGTAGGAACACGACAATTGTAGATCTTTGGATCTCGTTTGCTTCCGGTTAACCGGGATGCTTTAGAATATAATTTGAGTGTAACTATTGCAATACCGATTTACTCGTCCTCTGATTAAGTATGGTGCGGGCTTGAACCTCATATATGTAATGCTTGGGAGTACTAAATTCTGGGTCTAATTAATCATATAAATTTACGATTAGTTTTATATCATCAATACACTAGGGTTGGGGGATTGTATTCCCGTCCTGTTCTTTCATCATATAGTTTACAGTTTGAAGTCAATTATCATCAGTAATTTAGAGTAGCTGAATTTCATTCATACTTTCGTGCATTAAATGATTATTTTCAAAATTGCATTTAGTTGTAGTAAATTCTCACACCAATCAAATCATCTTTTCCTTTTCTTTAGAGTTAGAGTTAGGATTCTTTCATCTGTCCAACGTCGTTACAATTCCAATGTCCTATTTCCCTGTGGATACGATCCCGACTTACCGGGTTTATTACTAACGTGACAGGCTTGCACTTGAGCCTAGAGAGTACGCACTTCTAAGACACCTTCTTAGTCGCATCACGTTTTTGGCGCCGTTGCCAGGGATTTAGGTAGACTTAGGATTAGATCGAGTTAATCTAAAACTTTAACCAAAAATTTCCAAAAATCCAAAAACATATAAAAATTTAAAAAGCACAAAAATATTCATAACCATCTCTCATAAGCTATTAATGCAAAATTCAGAACTCACTCCAACTCCCCAGAATACTCCAACCCACATTCACAAAAATCCAATAGTTGAGTACAACCCTGATAGCCCTCACACTTCTAACGCTCCACAATTCTGGGTTCCACCTCCCACACCGTCCCACTCAATCTCAAATTACACGCCATTTTCCCTCTTAGGACACACTTCAGAGCACACTCCTAGTATACCAAGTGAGGATACCGAATCTTTGAGAGAGAGAGACATGTCACAACACGGTAGTGCAACTATCGACGAGGGAGAGGTCCCGTATCGCCCTTTGAGAGTCATCTTATATCCCGAGCGCACTGTCACTCCGGATGCATTTTACTCCCGTACAATGCGGGACAATTTCGCTTTAGGAATGGGATGATCCAGATACTTCCCACTTACCATGGAATGGATTCAGAAAAGACATATGCCCACATCATGGAATTTAAGGAGGCATGCGAGACTCTTAGCGATCAAACTTGCACAAAAGATGTGCTTTGCCTTAAACTCTTTCCATTCTCGCTAAAGGATAAGGCTAAGACTTGGCTATGGTCTTTACCACCAAATTTGATTTCATCATGGAACGAATTATAATCCAAATTTCTCAAAAATTTCTTTCCTGCACATCGAACGAATTCCATCAAGGCTCAAATTCAAACTTTTCGACAATTAGAAAATGAGTCATTCGAGCGATGCTACGAGAATTTCAATGAGTTAATTGCATCGTGTCCCCATTATGGTTTTGATAAAACACAAATCATTTCCTTTATCCATAATGGGCTGAACATTAACTCCAAGAAGCTTGTTGAAACCCTGGGTAATGGTCCGTTTGTCGACTTAGATGCCCATGATGCTGAGCTTCACCTGAGGTATGTCGCCGAGACTACCCAATCCTGGGATACATCTTACCCTAACGCTCAAAATCAAAATCATCAAGTGACCACCACTCCATCGGCTTCCGACCTATTTCATGTAGAAAAGAATTCTATAGCGGACAGTCGATTCGATATGCTTGAGAAAGGACCGTATGACCTACGTGAGGAATGTGGAAGAGGACCAACTGGATCCATCCCAAACCCCGTCGATAAGGTGTATGCGATTTGTGAGGTGGGTCATTCAACTGAGGAATTCCCGACTATACCCGCCTACAAAGTGATTCTTCAAGAGCAAGTTAGTGGCATAGGAAGCTTTAAGGGTAATTTCGGTGCACCGCACGAGAATTCCTACAACCCTTCATGGAAAAACCACCCTGGTTTTAGATATGGGCAACAACATGCTACAATGAATCCTAATTCACATGTTTCCCCTCCTCCACCATCGCACTTTCAACAAGCTCCACACATGCAAGGACATGTGCAGGCACCACCACCTCAAGCAACATACATCCCTCCACCGCAGAGAAGTCTCGAGGATACGATCAACCACTTTATCAATACCCAGACTGAAACTAATGCTAGGCATGAGCTCATGATGAATGACATGAATGCGAACATCTCACAGTTACAATCATCGTTGAGTATCCAAGAGATGGACAAGTTTCCTGCCCAGGGCCAAAGACCGCTCCAAGGTCAAACTAGTGTTAGCTCCACCTCGACAGAACATCAGGAGCAATGTCAAGCTGTGACCACTCTTCGTAGTGGGAGAGTCGTTGATTTATCACCTCCCCCACACGACGCAACCAAAGACAAGGAGATTTCGCCCGGCACGAAAGAGGCCGAAGATGTCCCCTTGAATGAGAGTGAGAAAGAAGACACTAGTGAGCCCGAGGTAGTAGTGAAACCACCCACCGCGGCACCGTTTCCTCAAAGGTTGGTTCCTTCCCATAAAGGAAATCCCCGTGATGAAGTGTTAGACGTACTAAATCAAGTGAAGCTAAATTTACCTTTCCTCGATGCGATTAAGCAAATTCTAGCTTATGCAAAAGTCATCAAAGACTTGTTGACGGTAAAAAGGAGGATGCAGGTAAAGAAAAATGTCTTTCTATCATAGAACGTGAGATCCATCCTACTCAATGATCTCCCGCCCAAGTTCAAAGATCCCGGTGCGCCCACTATTTCCTGCATCATTGGAGAAAATAAAATTGAGAAAGCCTCACTAGATTTGGGAGCTAGTGTCAATATTCTCCCTTACGCCATCTATAGGCAACTTGATTTGGGCGACCTCAAGCCCACAAAGGTCACTCTCCAATTAGCGGATCGAACCGTGAAGATCCCAAGAGGCATAGTTGAGGACGTGATCCTCCAAGTTGACACTTTCTACTTCCCGATAGACTTTGTCATTTGGGACACGGAGCCCTCCTTCACCTCGAGAAACCATGTTCCCATCATTATTGGGCACCCGTTCTTAGCTACGGATAATGCAATCATCAATACTCGGAATGGGCAAATGCAACTCACTTTTAGGAACATGACTTTAGAGACTAACATCTTCCATATCGCCCAACAGATGTGGGAAGAAGATGATCTTCACGCGGTGAGTCTAATAGACGATATCGTAGAGGATTATTTCTAGGGAAATTAATATGGAGACGCCTTAGGGTCCTGTTTAGTGTCGAGCCACGAGAGTGAGGGGACGTACACCACATTCGAGAGGGAGGTTGAGGAGTTGAGAGAGTTATTTGATGAGAGAGCGTCAGACGAGGGCGCGAGAGATGTAAGTTGGGTTTCTATATTCGAGGAATTACCATCGAGGGATACACGTATGGTTCTCTCAAACGAACAATTTCCAACCCTCGAGCTGAAGAAACTTCCCTCCCATATTAAATATGCATACCTAGGAGAGGATAAGACATTTCCTGTTGTTGTCTCCTCTAGCCTAGACGAAGAGCAGGAGGGTGAAATGCTAAAGATTCTGAGGAGGCACCAAAGTGCTTTTGGTTGGTGCATTGCTGATTTGAAAGGGATAAGTCCTTTGATTTGCACCCACAAGATCCATCTTGAAGAGGATATCAAGCCCTCGAGAGAAATGCAAAGAAGGCTAAACCCTAATATGAAAGAAGTGGTGAGGACCGAAATAATTAAGCTATTAGATGCCGGGATTATCTACCCAATCTTGGATTAAAATGGGTGAGCCCTATTCAAGTTGTCCCAAAGAAGTCGGGCATGACAGTGATTGAGAATGCTAAAGGAGAGCTAGTCCCCCAACGTACCACCACCGGGTGACGCGTTTGCATTGATTACCGGAAACTCAATGCGAGAACTAGGAAAGACCATTTCCCCTTACCATTTATTGATCAGATGCTTGAGAGAGTAGCGGGCCACCCTTACTATTTCTTCCTTGATGGTTATTCTGGATATAACCGAATTGAGGTAGATGTACTTGACCAGGAGAAAATAACTTTCACTTGCCCTTTTGGTACGTTTGCCTACAAACGTATGCCATTTGGCTTGTGTACTGCACCCAAAACTTTTCAAAGGTGCATGTTGAGCCTATTTAGTGACATGGTCGAGAGAGGACTTGAAGTGTTCATGGACGATTTCAGCATTTTTGGCACCTCTTTCGATCTTTGTCTTGAAAAACTAGAAAAGGTACTTGCTCGATGTGTGGAAAAGAACTTAGTGATGAATTGGGAGAAATGCCACTTCAGGGTCATCGAGGGAATAGTTCTTGGACACATAATTTCATCCAAGGGGATAGAAGTTGATAGAGCTAAGATAGATGTCATAGCCGATCTACCCCCACCAAAATTGCTCAAAGACGTGCGCTCCTTCTTGGGCCACGCGAGATTTCATCAAAGGTTCATTAAGGACTTTAGCGCCATCGCTAGACCCTTAAGCAACCTACTTATGAAGTACAACCCATTTAAGTGGACGAAAGCATCCCAAAGCGCTTTTGAAAAACTGAAAACCATGCTTGTGTCCGCTCCTATCATGCAAGTTCTGGATTGGTCTTTACCATTCGAACTTATGTGTGATGCTAGAGACTATGCGATGGGGCTGTTTTGGGCCAAAGAAAGGATAAACAGGCTCATGTCATCTACTACGTTAGCCGGACTCTTACCGAACCACAACTCAATTACTCCACTATCGAGAAGGAGTTGCTAGCGGTAGTCTTTGATCTTGACAAATTTCGGTCCTACCTTATCGGTTCTCCCATTACTTGCTTCACCGACCACGCGGCATTGAAATACCTACTTGCAAAGAAAGATGCAAGCCGCGCCTCATAAGGTGGATCCTACTCCTACAAGAGTTTAATCTCTCCATTAAAGATAAGAAAGGAGTAGAAAACGTCATTGCCGACCACTTATCACGACTTTCGTCCGACGTACCTAGTGATCCAATACCCATAGATGAATACTTTTCGGATGAGTAACTCTTTGCTACCTCTTCTTCGCCCTAGTTTGCGGATATCGTGAACTACCTTATCATGGGAGTCGTCCCTCCCGACTGGACACCGTAAGATAAGAATAGGTTTATTACTTGGCCGCACATGTTTTTCTATGACGATCCCTTCCTGTTTAAATATTGCGCCGACCAAATCATCCTACGATGCGTACCGAATGACGAGATCCCGAAAGTAATCCAATTCTGTCATTCGAAAGCTTGTGGAGGCCACTTTTCGACAAAAAAAACGGCTGCTAAAATTCTGCAATGCGGCCCATATTGGCCCACAATACTCCGGGATGTGAACAATGCTTATAAATCTTGCAATAGGTGCCAAAGGATGGGAGCTATTACCCTACGAGACATGATGCCTCTTACCCCCATACTCATTATTGAGATCTTCGACTGTTGGGGTATTGACTTCATGGGCCCTTTCCCCCGGTCCTTTAGTTTCCTATACATCCTTGTCGCGGTAGACTACGTTTCTAAATGGGTGGAAGCCATAGCGACCAAGATAAATGATAACAAAGTGGTGATTAAGTTCCTACAGGAACACATACTTTCTCGCTTCGGTGCTCCGAAAGCGATAATTAATGACAATGGCACGCACTTTTGCAATAGGCCATTCACGAAGCTCATGAGAAAGTATGGTGTCGTTCACAAGGTTGGAACGACTTATCACCCACAAACGAATGGGCAGGCCGAACTAGCGAATCGGGAAATCAAGAACATTCTCGAAAAGACCGTCAATCCTACCCGAAAAGATTGGTCACTTAGATTGAACGATTCGCTATGGGCCTATCGTACCGCATACAAAAATATGCTCATAGTGTCCCCTTTCCGCTTTATTTATGGCAAACCTTGCCATCTTCCCCTGGAATTAGAGCACAAGGCGTATTGGGCAATTAAGGAATTGAGCTATTCCATGGATAAGGCCGGTGAAGCTCGCAAGCTTCAATTAAATGAGTTAGAAGAGATACGCAATGATGCGTACGAGAATGAAAAAATCTTTAAAGAAAGGATGGAACTCGCTCACGATAACATCATTCGACGCAAAGAGTTTCTTCCCGGACAAAAAGTGCTTCTCTATAACTCTCAGCTTCATCTCTTTCCGGGCAAGTTGCGATCAAGATGGTCTGGCCCATTCATTGTGAAGAATGTTTTCCCTCATGCAGCTGTTGAGTTAGACGATTTGAAAGGGGGAAATACATTCAAAGTAAATGGACAACGCCTAAATCCATATCTAGAGGCATGAGTGGAAGAAGTCGACACCGTTTGGTTGTTAAACCCCGTTTACGGGGTAGAGTGAGCTGCTACAGTGAGGTCGTCGCACCCCCGACGCGTATGGGCTGAATTCTTGTGTATAATAGATGAGAGTCGTGTGAGTAATGAGAGTTCTTAAGATAAGGTTATAATAAAGTGAGAGCATTCAAATGTTTTGGGAAATTGAGTTAAGTTGTGTTGACCATAGACATCGAGAGAATTTTGAGTCCAAACTGATAGGGAGCATGATGAGAATTGGAAACTTTCGGAGAAGAGCGATCATAAGTAAGTTAGGGGGAAATCCAGCTCAATGCAAGAACCCGGATCGATTCTTTTCTTTTTGAGCCGTATCGGTTCGTCCCGGATCGGTTCCTTTCTTTTAGAGCCGGATCGATCTGGCAATTGAAGAACTCGAAAATAAAAGGATCGAGCTGGTCTGATCACCAGGCAGATCGGTCCGATGTCTGCAGAATTTCTCCTATTCCCTAGGTGCATACTCCTTCTCCCTAATCCCTTCCCATTCGTTTCCCCATAGCTAACCCTTCAATTTCCCTCCCAAATACACTCCCTCTTTCTCTACAACTCCAAAACCCTACCCACCCCTCCCCTATAAATACCCACCCATATGTGACACCCTGACTAATTAGATACCGGGTAGCTACTCCTTTATTAAATTAATTCAAAATGCCAAGTTGGCTCAGTTAATAGCATCACTGTCGAAAACATTTTTATTATTACTAACCACCTAGTATTTAAAAAGTAAGTGCCAAATTTTATTTAAAGTCTGATTAACATGCAACAAGTGTAATAAAGAATAATAACACCATTCACCATAATGAAGTAAATAGAATAACCATCACATAATGTAATTAAAGTCTGGAGGAAAAACTCCTCACTACAATCCCACAACTGAAATAAGTCACGAATTACTGAATTAATACATGCCAAAGTCTGAAAACTATAATGGAAAAGTAACTCTAATGGAACTGGGCAACATGCCCTAAAACTGAAGAATACTGAATACGGAATCCAAGTGATAGAAGCATCTACAAGCAAATCCCTGTAGCTTCCACAAACAGCTACAGCTCGTCACCTGAATGAGTATCCTATGCATGGTGTCCTTGTGGCTGGGCACCTAAAATGGTTTTACAAAAAAATAGATTTGAAAGCAAACGGGTCAGAGCCCGAATGTGGAGATATTTTAAAAACCTGCAAGTGCTTTAAAAACATTTAAAACATTAAATGCAAAGTACATGTTAGGACGTGCACTCACATGAAATTCTCACCTCTCGTCTAACTGTGCACCCCTAACGTAAGTACCCATCTAACCACTAGCTAAGTGACATCATATCTAGCTAGACTGCCATAGGTTCTACCCTTATTACTCGGTTCCCATTAACATACTAACGATCACAATTAAATAGGGCCTTAACGTAAATTCAGGTTCTCATATAAAAGTAATACAACTCATAAAAGATCAACCCTTTGTTATTCCATAGTTATACACACAACACCATAAGGAAGTTCCCAATTTATTAAGCGTATACTTTCCACAACATAAATATACAATATAAGCACCCCGAGACTAAGCTGCGGTGCACACATACTCTGCTATCCATCCCGGTACATCACGTACATAAGGATCACATATTCCGAATCTCTCAGGAATAGTTCAGATAACACAAATCACAAATAGTGGAGGCGAACACAGTCACATCACATGGGTCACGCACATACCTGCGCTCCCACGATCAGCAGACTTATTAACATCCCAATAAGTCCTTCTCTGACCTATGTTCATCGAGGTAACCAGTCTAAATCCGGGCAACACAAGGATTAGAGGGACCTAAGCGAACGCAAACCTCCCGTGATAGCAAGTATGGTAGGTATGTCATACACACAATTCATATACCAATACTAAGTAAACACACATCTTAGTAATCCCGTAGTTTGATTGTAGTACTATTCTCATTCTAGTACCAATATATAGTTTACACACTTTATACGATTCCGGTTTATAATCATACGCGCCATAATCTATTTTCACGTCGTAGTAAACACTCACGTCTCAATCCCATATCAACCATTATGTAGATCACTCGTATATAATTTACTCCTCAAAATAACACAAACGTCCCAAACCTATCAATACATCATCAAAGGAAGGTTATCTATATCCTCGAACAAGATTGCGGGACTCCCAAAATCAAAACAGGCCAAAAAGGCCTAAACTGCCAGCTCGTTAGAAGTCTCGTTCGAACGAGGCTGTTCGAACGAGATTCCAGTTCGTTCGAACGAACTGTACCTTCTAACGACGTCTCGTTCGAACGAATGTATCGAACGAAATACAGTTTGTTCGAACGAAGGTATCGAACGAAGTCTCCCCTCGTTAGAAGCGACTGGTCAACTCGTTAGAAGCTCGTTCGAACGAGCTCGTTCGAACGACCTGGGAAGGTCTTCTAACGAGGGACCAGTTTCGGCCTAGAATTTCTTAGTTACGTTTTTCATCAATTTATACTCCTCAAATCTCCTCTAAACTTCGTCCCAACAATGTTTAAAGGTCTCTAATCACTCCTAAACATAACAAGGTTATAAACTAACATATTTTACTGAGTTAATTCATCCCAATCATCATTAAATCATCAAGTCTCATCACTTTCCCCCAATTATTCAAGAACACAAACCCTAAAATTTTAATTCATGAATTAACCCAATAAAAATCCATTTGAATTTCACCCAATCACTAATATCCTCAGTATAATCATCTACCTATCATTCTACATGCAATTCTCCTCAAGATTTCAAGTTCTAAGTTCCAAAATACATGGGTTTTCATATTACACCAAGAACAAATCAATTTTATTAAATTCCTATACATGGAAAGAGCATTCTCTGAAATTAAATGATATTAAACCACTTGCCTTGAGTTTATTTCTGATTTTGATGTTGATTTGCTGAAGCTATCTCTCTCTCTCTGCAGAATTTCCTCTCTACAAGCTTTCTTCTCCAAAGGTGGCTATGGTGGCTAGGGTTTTTCTTTGGGAAAGTTGGAAACCTAATTTGATAACCTCCGTAGCTTATTGGGTCATTAAGGGTTGGTTAGAGGCTTAGTGGGTCAAATCCATATCAGATTAAAACTCCCAATTTTCGTCACTTTTAATTCCTAAAAATACGAAATTACTAAAATACCCTTTATGTTGCCGGTATGGCCTAAAAATACCCCGGGACCCAAATTAAACCCCCGGCTAGTGTTTTCTGACTATCTCGACCCTTCTGGACGCGTTGGCGCACTCAAAACGACCATACGGTTTTCAGAATTTAAATTCACTTTTATAAATAAAATAATTATATCCCGACGCGACTGTCACACGCGTCCCAATAAAATGATCAAATTTCCGTATATCAATCTCACGACAAATTTCATAATTCAATATTCATATAACATCATATATGCTCAATATAGTCAAATACCAACTCACATCTCGCTAGTATTTTATCCGGATTAATTCCCAATTACTTCACATTTAATTAATTAATCCCAAAAATAAATATAGCCAAAAATACGGGGTATTACACCATAGCCTCCACTTTTCTTCACACCTTCAACCACATCCCTCCTCTTTTATCTCTCTCCCTAAATTTCTAACAAACTCTCCCCATCTTCATGGACCAACGACCAGTCCCTGTCAAATACGACTCCATCGAAATCCTTCCC
This sequence comes from Sambucus nigra, assembly GCA_949130495.1. Lineage (NCBI taxonomy): Eukaryota > Viridiplantae > Streptophyta > Magnoliopsida > Dipsacales > Adoxaceae > Sambucus > Sambucus nigra. Next base: position 182,721,569 of record OX422208.1, on the reverse strand, counting down.
TTCGGCCATGGTGAATTCCATTCCCGCCAACAGGAGCGGTGGTGCAATCGGTTCTTTGGTCCGAATCACAAACTCCACATGGAGCGCGCTGTCCAATGGTCAGGTCTGCCTAATTCCATCACCGCCCTCTTCATGCCTAGGGGTTGGTGTCGATTCCTTAATCAACCCTATGAAGCGGTTTGGGTAGCCGAGGTTCGATCTTTCTATGGCTCCCTTGTACGAACGGGCCAATTCGAGTCTCAAGCATATGTTGATGGTACCGTCATCCCTTTTTCGTTGGCCCTTCTCACGGCCAAGTTGGCCGAATATGACGTTCTCGATGTTCAAGATTTCACCTACCCAAGGAATGTCGCATCGGTCGCCAAAGAACTAATTATGGAGCGCATTGCCCCCGATGTTGCATGGAGGGGGCAAACTGTCGCTGTTGGTCGTCTTAACGAGAAAACACGCCTCACTTTCCAAATTATGTGTGCAAATATTTTGCAAACGTCCAACGATTCAGCGATGCGTCCCCGTTCGGCCACATTGAAATACCACCTCTTCGATCCCAACACTTCCATTAACCTGGCGCGCACCCTATACGCCGACATCATCATTCGCGACCATGGATGAAAAAGGTGCAATACCATTTCCATATGCACGTTTGATTACCTCCATCCTTAAAGACATCCTTAAAGACGCTGGAATTGAGGTATCGCTTGATCGTACTTGCCTCCCCGGTCCTTTTGGACAGGGAACCCGCACGCGGAGCGCCAAACATCTAGCCATCCTCCGGGCGAGGATGGGAAGTGATGACGAGGACGATGCTGCCTCGAGTGAGGACGAGGAAGAGGATGACGACGAAGCATGTACTGATGTGGAGATGGGTGACGTAGGTGCGGATGAAGAGTCGGCCGAAGAAGAAAACGACCCGGATTTTGAATGGGCGGGTAGCAACCTCACTAACCGTATGTCGACCCTTGAGACAAGATTCAACATCTTTTTGACCTACTACCGTCGTGATACAAGCATGATGTTTTGTTTCCAAGTGGACATGTACCGACGCCAAGGGGATCCCAACGAGCCATTGCCATCCTACTTCTATGACCCCTATGGCCCCGACGCTCCCAGCTCTTCCCAACCACCACCCCAGTGAAGCCTTGGCTGTTTGTGACAGTTTTTAGTTGTTTCCCTTGTCCACACGCTGTATGCTCTTTGCTGTTGTTGTATCACAGTCCTGTTTTATAAAAATCTGCATTTTCTCCATTTGTTTGTTTTATTTATCGCACTTCTTATTTTGCCTTGTTTAGATTTTAGTACTTTTTGCTAGAGGACAATGCAAAAGTCTAAGTTAGGGGGGGGGGGGGGGGGGGGTCACAAGTGTGTATTTCTAAAACTTCACAAATCTTCAAAGATGCCCAGAAATTTCAAAAAAATCATAAAATTTTGAAAAATCAAAAAATATTTTTGTTCAAAATAAATAAAAATTGGAATTCAAAATTTTCAAAAAATCATTAAAAGTCGAATTGAAGTCTCAAGTTGTAAAATTTAACATACACAAAGCCGAAATTGACCAAAGATGGAAATTGAGCGAAAATTGACGACTTAATAAATAAGTGTGGAGATTAACAAACCCGGTGAGATTCGAGCCTTTTATCTTTGTAAAATTTATAAATCAATCCGAGTTAATTGTTAACTCAAACTTCTTTTCAGCGCCTAAAAAGTAGTCGTGGATCTCAATCCTTTCATTTTGATCGGTTATGGAAAACGTGTGTGGTATTGCCTTAAAAAGCGCGCTATAAATCTCTAAACTTAATTAATCTCGAGACGCATATGGTAAATTAATTAGTATTTTGGACAATGAAGTAGGCCCTCGTTTGTTACCCAAAAATATTGGCCATAAAAAGTTGTGAAAAATTATCCCTTTGATAACCAAAATTGAGCCGAATAACAGTTATCCTTTTCGTTTGGTACCCCGAAAAACCAAAGTAGCCTAGAATTGCGAAAAGGGGATATTCAATAAAGTTTGAAAAGTGCATAAAAAGGGGAAAGAAAAAAATAGATATGCTCAACAAAAATAGCAAGAAAAGAAAAGAAGTGAAAAAATAGAAAAATTTTGAAAAAGAAGAAAAAAATGAGCAATAGCCTGGAAAAAGCACAAATGGACATCATAAATGACTTTTCCAATTCCAACCTTCCCTACTATTTTCATTTTACCCAATATACCTTAAAACCCGAAAAAGTCCTAACCGAGTCCAAATTACGAAATTGGTTACCGCGTGGAGAGCTAAGATACAAAAAGATAATAAAAGAGATTGAATGCGTAAATAAGAGGCAATGTTCCCCTTTTTAAAAACCGTATTCCGATGATGAGATCTATTCACCATAAATATTCGTCTATTTACTTGTTCGCGTGACTTTGCGTCCATTATATTTACTCTTTTTTATCACGCACACCAAGAGAATAGCCACATTCCGAGTGATTCATTTGTGAGATCATCCCGTGAGATTTTGAAATCAAAATGAATTTTCGGATAAGTAACGTAATAGTCAATCGGTGGAAATCCGCGGTTAAATTTTCGACTTCGCACACACGCACTATGATTTGAGACTATTGAGCATGACTTGATGATGACTATTTTCTGGGAAAGTTTGAATTATACAATTTTTGCGTATTTTGAAAGTTCTTTGAGTCTAATTTTGTGGGTATATTCATTGCAAACCCTCACGAGACACAACTCGTCGTACTAGGGTGACCTAGGGGTTTAAAGGCTTGTTGCATACGCTAAATACAATCGCTTGCCCGCAAAAAAGGTATTCTATCCCAATAAAATGATTTTCAAGAGTTAAGCCTTGCTATGATTCTTTACATTGCTTGGGACGCGCAAAGTATTAAGTTAGGGGGATTTGATTAGGCATAAATTCTTCTCAATTTATCCCTTTAATTTAGTTACTTTTAGCACCTCGATCAGCCTAATCAATTTGACTTTATCTCATAATCTTGCTACTGACTTATTTTAACGAGTACACCGAGTTTCTGGTATTTCTTAGTAATTTTGCAGGTATTTAATGTCAATAAAGAAAGAAAGAAATCGGAAGAATCGAGAAAGAAAAGAAGGAAAAGTCAAAAGGGAAAAATTGTAATTTCTATCCGGAATTCGGATGAGGCATCTAAAGAGAAGTTGAAGATATCAAGTTCGTGAGCACGTAGGAAGAAACGTCACCTCAATCGGAGTCTCGATGTGAAAGTTATGAGCAGTCAAAGTTTGAAGAAAAAGTCAAAGGAAACCTGGACCTATTCGGGCCGGACCGATCCGCAATACCAATTTCCAGAGAACCCCGGACCGAAGACGGATCGAAGCTGAAAGAAAACAAACGAACCGATTTGTGTCGGATCGATCCACCCAGGAAATAAATGAAACGATCCGGATTCCAGCCAGACCGAACCGAGGGAGGACCGGACCGGTCCGACTGTCGAATTTTATTTTTCTAAACTTCCTCTAATGGAGAGTCCTAGTGCAGCTAAAACTCTTGGAGTTTTGTAGGGTATTTAAACCCGTTTTATTATCAATCTTAGGACAAAGAATTTATCTAATTTTCCATTCTTTTAAGAAAAACCTTAGTTTGGAGATAGTTTATTATTTTAATTCCAAGATTGAAGATTGTTCAGATTTCAGTGATTACAAGTAATTGTAATTAATGTTTTGAGTGCTTTGGTAAGATTAGTGGCCAGTTTCCTTTGTCTAATTTTCTTTCTACATCATTCTACAATTTTTTCTTAGTTTAATCATGACTTCCTGCAATTCCAAAATCGTTTTCATTAATTTCATCATGGTAGGCTAGACTTTTAAGGGTCGGGATGCATGAACCTAACCCGATGTGGTAGTTGTATGTACATAAAATTAATCCTCTAAATTTAATGGTTTGATTATGACCGTATTGCGTAGGAACGTGATAATTGTAGATCTTTGGTTCTCATTTGCTTCCGGGTAACCGGGATGCTTTAGAATACAATTCAAGTGTAACTATTACAATACCGATTTACTCGTCCTCTGATTAAGTATGGTGCGGGATTGAACCTCATATACGTAATGCTTGGGAGTACTAAATTCTGGGTCTAATTAATCATTTAAATTTACGATTAGTTTTATATCATCAATACACTAGGGTTGGGGGATTGTATTCCTGTCCTGTTCTTTCATCATATAGTTTACAGTTTGAAGTCAATTATCATCAGTAATTTAGAGTAGCTGAATTTCATTCATACTTTCGTGCATTAAATAATTATTTTCAAAATTGCATTTAGTTGTAGTAAATTCTCACAACAATCAAATCATCTTTTTCTTTTCTTTAGAGTCAGAGTTAGGATTCTTTCATCTGTCCAACGTCGTTACAATTACATTGTCCTATTTCCCTGTGGATACGATCCCGACTTACCGGGTTTGTTACTAATGCGATGGGCTTGCACTTGAGCCTACAGAGTATGCACTTCTGAGACACATTCTTAGTCGCGTCATTAGTCTTAGTAACTATAGCTCACACCCATTTAGAAACATAGTTTACTGCGACTAGGATGTATAGGTAGCCAAAAGACGGGGGGGAAAGGGCCCATGAAGTCAATACCCCAGCAGTCAAATATCTCAATAATGAGTATCGGAGATAATGGCATTATGTCTTGTCGGGTAATCTCCCCCATTCGTTGACACCCGTCGCATGATTTTTAATAATTATTTACATCCCGAAACATTGTGGGCCAGTACAAGCTTCATTGGAGAATCTTAGCGATTGTCTTTTTACCGAAAAACTGGCCTCCACATGCTTCTGAATGATAGATTAGATGACCTTTGGAATTTTGTCATCCGGTACGCATCGTCGGATGATTTGGTCGAGGAAATATTTAAAAAGGAATGGATTATCATAGAAAAACATGCGCGACCAAGTAATGAACCTCCTCTTATCTTGCGGTGTCCAATCGGGAGGGACGACTCCCGTGATAAGATAGTTCACTATATCTGCTAACTAGGACAAAGAAGAGGTGGCAAAGAGTTTCTCATCCGGGAAGTAGTCGTCTATGGGTGTAGGATCACTAGGTACATCGCACGAAAGCCGTGATAAGTGATCGACGATGACGTTTTCTACTCCTTTTTTGTCTTTAATGGAGAGATTAAACTCTTGTAGGAGTAGGATCCACCTTATGACGCGCGGCTTTGCGTCTTTCTTTGCAAGGAGATATTTTAAGGCTGCGTGGTCGGTGAAATAGGTGATAGGGGAACCAATAAGATAGGACCGAAACTTGTCTAGAGGAAAAACTACCACTGGTAATTCCTTCTCCGTGGTGGAGTAATTGAGTTGTGGTCCGATAAGAGTCCGACTAGCGTAGTAGATGACATGAGCCTTTTATCTTTTCTTTGGCCCAAAATAGCCCCTATCGCATAATCACTAGCATCACACATGAGCTCAAATGGTAGGGACCAATCCGGGGCTTGTAAGATGGGAGCGGAAACACGCATGTTCTTTAATTTTTCAAAAGCACGTTGGCATGCTTCATTCCATTTGAATGGGGTGTCCTTCATAAGAAGGTTTCTTAAGGGTCTAGCAATGGCGCTAAAGTCCTTAATAAACCTTCTATAAAACCCTGCGTGGCCCAAGAAGGAGCGCACGTCTTTTAGCGATTTTGATGGGGGTAAGTCAGCTATGACATCTATTTTTTCTCTATCAACCTCGATCCCTTTGGATGAAACAATGTGGCCAAGAACTATGCCCTCAGTTACCATGAAATGGCATTTCTCCCAATTCAGCACTAAGTTCTTCTCCACACATCGGGCTAGCACTTTCTCAATATTAGCTAAACATAGATCAAAAGAGGTGCCGAAAATACCGAAGTCGTCTATAAACACCTCTAGCCCTTTCATGGCCGTATCACTGAATAAGCTCAACATGAACCTTTGAAAGGCCGCGGGTGCATTACACAAGACGAATGGCATACGTTTGTAGGAAAACGTACCAAAGGGACAAGTGAAGTTCATTTTCTCTTGATCAAGTACATCTACCTCAATCTGGTTATATCCGTACTTACCATCTAGGACGCAATAATAAGGGTGTCCCGCTATTCTTTCAAGCATTTGATCGATAAATGGAAAGGGAAAATGGTCTTTCCTAGTTCCTGCATTGAGTTTACGGTAATCAATGCAAACGTGCCACCCAATAGTGGTACGTTGGGGAACTAGCTCTCCCTTGGAATTTTCAATCACTGTCATGCCCGACTTCTTTAGGACGACTTGAATGGGGCTCACCCACTTACTATCCAAGATTGGGTAGATAATCCCGGCATCCAACAATTTGATGATTTCGCCCCTCACTACCTCTTCATGGTGGGGTTTAGACTTCTTTGCATTTCTCTCGAGTGCTTCACATCCTCCTCGAGGTGAATCTTGTGAGTGAAAATTAGAGGGCTTATCCCCTTTAGATCAAGCTATACACCAACCAAAAGCACCTTAGTTCTTCCTCAAGATCTTTAATAGCTTACCATCCTGCTCTTCATCTAATCTAGAGGAGACAATAACATGAAATGCCTCACCCTCTCCTAGGAAAGCATATTTAATGTTGGAGAGTAGTTTCTTTAACTCGAGAGTCAGGAATGTGTCGTTAGAGGGAACCATGTGTGCCTCCCTCAACGGTAAATCTTCGAATCGAGAAACCCAACTTACGTCCACTACGTCCTCGTTCGACGCTCTCTTATCAAGTAGCTCCCTCAAATGCTCAACTTCTCTCTCAAACTCGGTATAAATTCCCTCGCTCTCATGACTAGACACTAAACAAGCTTCTAAGGCATCTCCACAAAAATTTTCCTCAATGTGTTCTTCTACGATCTCATTAATTAAGCTCACCGCGTGAAGATCATCTTATTCGCATGCCTGTTGGGCTATGTTGAAGATGTTAGTCTCCAATGTCATGTTACCAAATGTGAGTTGCATTTGCCTATTTCGAGTATTAATTATTCCATTAGCCGTAGCTAAGAATGGGTGCCCAAGAATGATGGTAACATGATTCCTTGAGGCGAAGGAGGGGTTCGTGTCCCAAATAACAAAATCTGCAGGAAAGTAGAAAGTGTCCACTTGGACTATCATGTCCTCAACTATACCTCTTAGTATCTTCACGGTTCTATCCGCTAATTGGAGAGTGATGCTTGTGGGCTTAAGGTCGCCCAAATCTAGTTTCCTATAAATTGAATAGGGGAGGATATTAACACTTGCCCCCAAGTCGAGTAAGTCCTTTTAGAATTTATTCTCTCCAATGGTGCAAGAAATGGTGGGTGCATCGAGATCTTTATATTTAGGTGGGAGATCGTTAAGAAGAACTGAGCTCACGTTCTATGCTAGAAATTCGTTTTTCTTTACCTTCCTCCTCCTCTTTACTATCAATAAGTCTTTTATGACTTTTACATAAGCTGGAAATTGCCTTATTGCATTAAGGAAAGGTATGTTTAATTTCACATTTTTAAGCACCTCTAGCACTTCATAACTTATGGTCCCTTTGTGGGAAGGAACCAATCTTTGAGGAAATGGCACAGTGGAGGGTGGCTTTACAACTTCCGCGGGCTCACCAGTTTCTTCCTTTTCACTCTCGTTCAAGGGGATATCTTCGACCTCTTTCGTACCGAGTGAAGTCTCCTTGGCTTTTAAAGTGTCGTGTGGGGGAGGTGATAAATCAACAAATCTCCCACTAAGAACAGTGGTTACCGCTTGGAAATGCTCCCGCTGTTCTGTAGAGGTGGATCTAACAATAGGTTGACCTTGGAGAGGTCTTTGGCCCTGGGCAGGAAACTTTCCCTTCTCTTGGATACTCAACGAAGATTGCAACTTTGAGATGTTTGCGTTCGTGTCAGCGAACATGCGATCATATCTAGGATTGGTTGCACTCTGGGAGTTGATAAATTGGTTTATTGTATCCTCGAGGTTCCTCTATGGTGGAGTAATATACGGAGCTGGAGGAGGTGGTGCTTGCTGAAATTGAGGAGGGGGTGGAGGTGGAACAACCTATGAATGTGGGTTCATCGCAGCTTGTGGTTGTCTGTAGTTAAAACCAGGGTGGTTTCTCCACGAGGGGTTGTACGATTTACCATGTGGGGCGTTAAAATTTCCCTTGAACCCTCCTATAGCATCCACCCGATCGGTATGCATTACTTTATAGGCAGGAATCATCGGGCATGCCTTTGTGGAATGACCCGCTTCACAGATTGCACACACATTTTCTTTCATGACACGGATGGATCCAAAGATATCTGTCAATTGGATATTAAGTAAATCTTTCATTTCTCTCTGAAACTGATCAAATCGACGGTCTATTATGATATTACTATCCAATTGGAATAGACCGGATGCATTATGCATATTCGATACTTGTTTAGGCCAGATTTGGGTATTAGGATCGAATGAGTCCCATGCTTGAGTAGCCTCTACGACATACTTAAGATAGGCCTCCGCATCGATGGGATCTAAGTTCCAAAAAGGTATTTCACACATTGTTTGCACAAGTTATTTGAAAGCCACTGTCATCCCATTATGGAAGAAAGAGATCAAGTGGTGTTTTTCAAAACCATAATGGGGGCATGTGCTTACCAACTCTTGGAAAAGTTCCCAACACTTGTCAAAAGGCTCAATATCTTATTATCGAAAACCTTGGATTTGAGTCTTAGCAGAGTTAGTCTTGTGCGGTGGGTAAAATTTTGAGATAAATTTGGATTGCATATCCCTCTAGGAAATAACAGAGTCCGGGGGTAGATACCATATCCATGTCTTGGATTTATCCTTTAAGGAAAAAGGGAAAAGCTTTAGGCGAACGACATCCTGCGTGCAATCTTGGTCACTAAATGTGTCACATGTCTCTTCGAACTCTCTGATATGCAGGTATGGTTTCTCCGAATCCAAGCCATGGAAAGTCGGGAGAATTTGTATCATCCCATTGCCAAAGTGGAACTGACCAACATTATACGAGAGTAAAATTCAACCAGGGGTGACAGTTCATTTTGGAAAGAGTAAGTCTTTTATGGGACGATAAGGTGGATGTCCCTCTCCATTGTTGAAACTAGCGGCGTCAGACATCGCTCTATCTTCAAGTGACTCAGAATACTCACTCGGTGTCCTAGATATGTGACTCAAGGATTGACTCAGGGTGTAACTAGCAATAGAGTGCTCAGGGTTAGGAGGTGGAACCCAAAACTATGGAACACGAGGCGCGTGGAGACTGTTAGAATTATACTCAACGATTGGATTTTCGTGAATTCTGGTTGGAGTATTTTGAGGGGTTTGAGTTTGTTCAGGATTTTGCATTAAAAGCATGTGAGAGATGATTTTTTATTTAATTTTTTTTGAATTTTTGGTCTAAGCAGTAGATTGACTCGATCTAACCTAAGTCTACCTAATTCCCCGGCAACGGCGCCAAAAACTTGATGCGACCACAAATGTGTATCTAGTGTTCGTGCTAATATAGGATCAAGTGCAAGCCTGTCGTGTTAGTAATAAACTCGGTAAGTTGGGATCGTCTCCACAGGGAAATAGGACAAATAAACGTAGCGACGTTGGAAAGAACGAGAATCCTAGCTTTGACTCTAAAGGAAATGAAAAGATGATTTAGGAGATGAAACAAATATGACTATATGCAAATTTTAAAGTAACTACTAATTAAACTAAGCACTAACAATATGCAACTACTCTAATTAACTAAAATACTGATGATAAATGGACTAAACGTTTACTATGGGATGAAAACAATAGGTTGGGATACAATCCCCCACACCCTAGTAATTCATCTAATAGTATACTAGATTCGAAATTCGAATTTTAAATGAACCCGGTCTTTATTAATCCTAAGCATTACATATATGAGGGATCGTATCCCGCACCATATGAAATCAAAGATAAGAACAAAGCGGTGTCACATTAACCGATACGCGCGTAGCACTCTCAAGCATCCCGATTACCTAGGGCAAACGAGATCAAAGTCCTACGAAGGTTGCAACGGTTACACAACACGATTCATCTAAGATTTTAATTCAATAGTCTATTTTCCATTATCGTGAATTATATCGGGTGGGGTTCATGCACCCCAACCCGTAGAAACTTAGCTAGACACGATTGAATTAAATAAAACATGGATTGAAAAGAAGAAAACATCTTAACTCTAGAAACTTCGAATTAAAGTGATGAAAGATTAGTAATTAATAACCCAAGGAAATTATGAAAGAAGGAATGGAAACAAAATACTTGTATTGAAGAATCAAACTTGAATTCCTTACAACAAAACTCTTATTGAAAACCAGGGTTCTTTTTTCCTCTACTCTAAGCTCTCTAAAATTAATGGTAAAACTAAAAGAAAAAAGAACTCCTAACATTATGGAACTACTCTGAATAAAAAGCTCCGAAATTTACAAGAGTTTGACTCCATAAAAACTCTAAGAAAGAATATAAAAATTGAAGAAAATCTAATGCGGTCCGGACCGAACGGGGGAGGCGGTTCTGATAGGCCCCTTAATGGAACCAGTGTTCCTCAGCATAAGGCGATCAGGATTCTTTTTGGGAAAAAGGTCCGGATCGCCCCCTTTTTCCTGACAGAGAATTTTTTAAGGCGATCCGGATCCTTTTTCAATAAAAGGTTCGAATCGTCCCCTTTTTTCATCCAGAACATTTCTTTTGAAGCGGTCCGGATCCTTTTTCAATAAAAAGGTCCGGATCGCCGCCTTTTCTATCCTGGGGTCTTTTTCTTGTTCCTTGTCACCTTCAAATCTTCGTAACTTTACCACCATAGCTCGGATTGACTTTTCGTTTATTCCAAAGTTCTTAAAATTGATTTCTCTTCAACTCTGTAGTTGGCTTCAATTCCGGACGAAGGCTACAAATTTACAAAATTGCCCTTTGACTTTGCTTCTTTGACTTTGTTCAGTGTTTTTCTAGTTTCTTTCTTCCTCAATGCTTCAAATACTTGCAAAACTTAGGAGAAATACACGAAACTAGATGCACTTGTTAAAAGAAGTTAGTATCAAAGAAATGCGATAAGTATACTCATTTTACGTTACTCGAGATGGTAAAAGTCTCTAAATTAAGGGGATAAATTTAGAAGAATTTGAGCCTAATCAATTCACATCATGAGAAAGATGGGTATGAATCTTCATTAGGAAATAAAATATGAGCGGGTCACCAAGAACTTAACCTCACTATGAAGAGAGTGAGTAGGATGGATGGGATCACAAGAAAAAAGATTAAACTAACTCATCACAAATTATAGAGTAATCGAAATGTACAAGATGTTTATAAATGTGGGTGATGCCCTAAAATCGTAATCTCTATGGAAAAGTGAGAACGCGTACGTGGGATCGCTAAAAGAATTGAAAAATTAAGAGAATTAGCTGCATGAGTATAATATACTAACTACATGAGTAGGATGATAAAATATGGAAATGAACTAGATGCGACGGGTAAAAATGGATTTGAATCCCAAAATAACTTTTGGATGCCTATATAGTAAAAATGGTACCAAAGTCCACGTACTTCTCATAATGAACAAAGTTAAGGCCTAACTCATAATCCGAATCTAAGGTGCCTGTTTTGATATATGAAAACAAGGTGAAGTGTGGTGAAAGTGTATAAATATGGGAGAACAATCTAAATCGGAAATTATAATTTAAACCCCTCTTTGTTTTTTTTTTGTTTATAAAAATAGAATTGAGGATATATATGATAGTAAAAAGGTAGAATTAAAGCCAGAAATTGAATATAACAACTATAAATGGAAAGAAAACACTAAAATATGAAAAATTGTATTTATGAGAATAATAAAATATAAAGGGACTGGACCTTCAAGCATTCAAACTTTTTTTTGAGCACTCTATTTACTAATTTTTGATGTATGGATGATGGTGGTGGAGTTGTGGTTAAAGGTTAAGTAAGGAAATGTGAGAGAATGTATAAGAGAATGTGAGAAAAATGATGTGTGCTAAATTCAAAAAGGTTGTCCCACTGAAATCAAGGTCCCATGCAAATAAAGTCATGGTTTCCTTATTTAGGAAAATACTAAAGTGTAAAAGGATAAGTCTTTCCTGAGGTATCTACCAACTGGCAAGGCCTATGTCCTGCCTACTTGTAGGTTAGTAAGACTTTCATGCTAAGTAACTACACCTGCCTATTAAGATGGGAGATTTCTTGCCTATAGGCAAGGTTCTAAAAAACGCGGGGCGTGATTGAGGCATGGAGGCCAAGCCTTAAGCCTTAGAAACCTAGGCGGGCCTTAGGCGTAAAAAGGCGTTTATGCCTTCTTAATATAAATTAATATTTTTAACCATAACAAGGCTATTAAAATACTAAAATTGTACATATCATAAAAATATGTCTGAATACATGCGAATTAAAATACAATTTGATTATTTTGGATGAGATAATGGTTTGGTTTGTAAAAATATTCTTTAAAATGTGATATCGTTTCACTAAAGCATTGTTGTTTTTAGAAAAAAGTGCGCTTTAAGGGTTTTACCAAGAATAAGGCGTAAAAAGCGTATGGCGTGGCGTTTGTCCCAAGCCTTAAGCCTAGGCGGGTTTTTTTAGAATAGTGCCTATAGGTAGGTCTTTCATAATTAGTTTTTGAGCCATAACTTTTTATTTGGAAGTCTAATTTGAGCATAGTCTAGACCATTAGAAAGCGCATTCATAGCTTCATGGTTTTGTAATGGATGTGTTCTCTTGTTCGAAATCTAACCAAAGTGAAATGGGTCTAAGGAGAACGCTATTGTTCTTCGGCTAGGGTTTGAAGGAGGATCGGGGGTCTGGGATATAAGCGTTGTTTCGACCTTATAAAAGAGTGTAGGGGTGTCAGAATATGGTGTCTACACCAGGTTGGGTGGTATATATTGGGGGAATATGGTGTCGTAATCTAACTTTTATCCATAATTATCTTCCATTGTTAGGGTTCACTATGTGTTTAAATATGTCTTCACATTATGTTCTTGCTGACATATTTTTCAGGCTCGTCTAAGTAACAAAGTGTGGCAACCACATGGGACCATGGAATACCTATCAAATTCTACTTTCTGCAACAAAAGTTTATGCTCCCAAATCTAAAGAAAATTTCTCTCCAAAAGTCCACACCACCTCAAATTTTTCAATAACATTCCATCAAGGTGTTCATGTAATAGATTCATTTTGCAGTTTCTCCAAATTCTTTTAAATGGTAGGTTAAATGAATCCACCTTTATACATCCTCACTTAATCCCTTTTTTTGTGTCCTATCCATCATATTTATCCTAATTTCTCTAACATAATATTGATTGGCTTGTCCTTTGCATCCATTGTGTTTTCATTGAAACTATAATGTTAGTTATTCAACATGTCACTACCGAAGAATGTGCTAAAATGAGACCTACTTTAATGCCTAGAAGGTTATCAATCAAATACTCATAAGACTTATCATTAATGTTTTCTATTTCACTACACCAAAAACAACAATCTGGTATTGTTTAAAACTGTGCCAAATCAAATCTGGCACGATTTTGAACTGTGCCAGAATCGTGTGTTCCAAATTGGCATTTTTTTTAGCACAGTTTAAAAGTGTGTCAGATTATGCCAAACAAGTTCACTTCTGGCACAGTTTTAAACCATTCCAGAATTTAATATTTTTGGCACACTTTTGGTACAGTTTGTAACTTTTCCAGATTGAGTATATTTTGGTACACTTTTGGCACAGTAAAACCGTGTTAAAATTTGGTTCGCTTTTGGCACGGTTTTGAACTGTGCTAGATTTTAAAATTAGTAAAAATATAAATAATATTACAAAAAATTATTTAATCCTACATATCGAGTAACAAAGAATTAATGAGTAACTTTAGCTAAATAAATCTTCTAGACAAATTCACAGACGAAGCTATTTTTATTGAAAATTCGGAGAACCAAATTTATGAAAACAAAATGAAGAACAAGATAAAACATCCCCAAAATAAAAACAATGGAAGAACCTAAAGCCTTATAAAGATGGCTATAAGAAACTAAATTCTTCAGTTGAGTATTAAACCAATGATACCCAAGCCAAGGACAATAAAAAAAGTAAAAGTGGGTTTTTTTAAGATGCGAATGAAATAGATACATATAAGGAGCACAAGTAATAAAAAGCAAATCCAAATGTGGATCATATAGATCCATTGGTAAAAACTTTGCAACTTTCCATCATCCAAAACACCTTGAGCTCTATGAAAATAAAACGCTATTGCTTCAACTTCACGAGGTTTTGTCGACATAAATCAACTTCATATCGACCTATTATAAGCACTAGTAACAGAAGCCCCAAAGTAAAAACATCAGTCTTCTCATACAACTTACACAACGACGACCATGTAATGCATCTGAGCTGCCTCTCTCAACTTTACGGTCTACAGAAATAACATTTTCATTGCCTGCTAAAACCATCAAACCATCTTAAGCGTAAACCATGTTTTGAAAAGGAAAAAAAGATGAAATGATCAACTACTATTTACTCTTCATAGCATCTTACCCATCCTGACTATGTTCAACTATATTTGAATTCTCTCTAAGAGTACTTTCTCTGTTAGATGATAATATGCATATTGATCATAACTAATGGAAGAATAGAAGTTTCTATCTTCACTTGGGACTATAACTGTTAAAACATATATTATACTTAACACATAAAAAGCAGAATTTCAAAATATAGGAAAATAATTAAATATGGGAGACTTATATCAAATGTCAAATAAGATGTACACAAGAATGAAAATGAAAGTTCAAAAATCAATCAAATAATTACCTGATATATCAGTGATTTAGAGTCGACCGATCATTTTTTATTTTTACTCTAAACTTCAATAAGGCCTGGGTGTAGAAAAATATAATATTGTCTCCAAGAGCTATATATATAAATGAACACTTCATTGAGAAATATCTTTAAAATCGGATGATGAAGGTAGATAAAATGATAAACTTGCAATTTACAAGAAGAAGGCTAAAGTTTCTCTAAAGACCCCCAACACCACTCATCAGCTAACCACTAATCAGAAAATGGAACTTAAAGTGGCAACTGTCAAACCAATTAATCCCAAGGTTAAAAGATTTGCCCTAGTCAGCTTGAAGGTTTCAAGAGCGCACACCCCTAAACCATCTCAAGGATCAATTTATTCATATGGAATATAAGAGGTTTATACAATAAATCCTCTAAAATAAGAATTGCAAGATTATGAAATTTCCATAGAGTTTCTTTCTCTGTAGCCAAAATCCAAACCATAAAAATTAGAAGAAGTAAAAAGATTGTTGAATTTTCAAGGCTGCCAATATTAATCCAATTTGAACACCATATGGTGTTTAATTTGGTCCTTTTAAAGGTTGTCAATTATTTACAATTTTCATGGTCTTGAAAATTGAATTAATCTAAGGTGATGATCCACAAAACTTTGAATTAATCCAAGGTTATGAAATATGATCAAAAGTTGTGTGGATGATCAAGTTTCATAATCTTTGATTAATTGAAAGATTGTGAAATATGATTATTTACAGCCTTGAAAATTGAACACCATAAACATTTGGTTCTTTTGAATATATGGTGTTCAATTTGAATTAATCCAAGGTGATGATCAATTTTTTACGCTCAATATTAATTATGATCATTTCCCTAGAGTTGTGTGGATGTGTGCGGTTTATGCTAAATATACTATATCAGATATGCAAGAATTATGCAACAAATTACAGTCCTTAAGTTCTGCTACAAACATATTTGCCGAAGGGTGGCAATAATATTTGCACTTTAAAAATACCTTGAAGCATATTTTATTGTGTACCATAATTGTGTAAATATGGTTTTACAGTGTATATAGCATTATAGTGAATGCCAATAGCATAACTTGTTAGGGTGAAAAGAAGATTAATAGAATTTTGTAGAGCAACACCTCAAGTATTCGCCATCTAAGCCAACAACTATTATAGTTTTCCCATTATGGTCAACAACTTTGGAGCAGAAATCATAAAGATCATTAAAGAATTGATCTTCGTCAATACCAATCACATCCAACTGTCAATATGTACAAAAATTATGAAACAATTAAAAACACAATAATCACCAAATAGTAATATGTCCAAGAACCGTGTTAATAATAAAGTAGAATAGTACAATGATGGGAACTGGGAACCCTTTGGTGATGTTCAGACTTTAGCACCGTTAGGAAGTCTCTCCATCATACAAGGGGATGGTATAAATGGCTGTTTAGAATCAAGAAATCTATTTCGCAGTCCCATAATTAGATAGTGAAGTTTATATCCATGCATCCTCATGCTCATAAGATCCAGTAGTTGGATGGTGACCAATCGAGGTTACCAGTTCGATTAAATTTCTCTAAGACCTATCCAAACATTAACCAAGGATAATTGAGTTTCATATCATATAATAGAATAATTTTTTTAGGACATTAATAGAGGTGTAAATGAATCAATCTCAAATAGATATATTGGTAAATAAATAAAGCTACATAAACTAATGTTTCCAAAGAAACCCGAAGGGGAGGGGGGAGAATATAAAGCTAAAAATGTCCAACTTAAATAAAAAAATTGATTCATACTTCAAGTGAAACTTGTAACCAGTCCTCTATACCTATAAGTCTCGCATTCAATCAAAGTCAGGCCATACCTTTTGCTCGCCATGACAACTACCTCCTAAGCCAACTCCCTCACCTTCAACACATCCACCCCATCCATATGCACTCCGAGCATACAAAATGCAAGCATCTTCTTACAAATCTCAGGGTCTGAAGCCTCCCTTAAATGCGATATCCCTAAAAAGAATGCCAATACCGATTACATCTTTGCATGAATGAACCACCTAGCACATGTTTGTTATTTAGCTATGCAATATGCATATAGTATGGTTGGGTCACATCTATGCCTGGACAACTTTGTAATAAGGCAACAAATCAAACTTTATTTTAGTTTGTATCGCAATATTAGAATATTGTGTTATATTTTTTTCACACATCTAAAAAAATTAAAATTGAGAAGAATCAAGATTTTCATGTGTTGTTGCAAAGATCAACTAAATGACTTCCATATAGAAGCCAAAAATGGAAAAAATACCAATGACTAAAACTTGTAGATATATCAAAAGTCCCAATTTGGTTTGGAATTTTTAGCATGAATGGATTACAAGCGGGGAAATCATTCGAATAAGTAAAGATTCTATTTATCTGGACGAGTTTATTTGTTTCATACGAAAATGCAAATCTTCATAAATGGTATCGTCCATCAGACTACTAATATCTCGAGAGTTTGATATTTAATCCATAAGGAAGAATTCAAAAAAGTTGCAACGTCTTCGATCCAAGCCGAAGCGTAACTGACTTGGCATTTCAAGCCACTAAACGGGTTGCCATATTTTTATTGTGACACTCCATGCTTATTCTTATTTATTCTTTTCCATAACTCGGTTTGACATCCCTCAGATTATCATCACAGATAATAGGACTCACTTCGAGAATATCCTCTTCCAAAGATTTTTCGACGAGCATAGTATTCGTCATTACTATACTCAGTGGCCTACCCCCAAGAAAACGGTCAAGTGAGAAGCTTTTATTAAGACAGTCCTCAACGAAATCAAAAAGCGACTGGGAAAAGCGAAGGACACTTCGTTCGACCAAGTCCCCCATATTTTCTAGTCATTATGATCAAAACCCAAGGGATCAACAGGGAAACACTCTTTGCCTTGGATTATATAATAGAGGCAGTAATCCTATTGAAAGCAAGGCTACCGATCATGAAGTCCACCTTGGTTGATCAAGATCTCAATAATGAAGCAATCAGAGCAGAGCTTGACTTGGTCGATAAAATAATATAATTGACTCCTGTAAATCTTGCCTCCTACCTGTAGGAGTTGGTTAAGCAATACAACAAAGGGGTCAAAGTAATAGTATTTAAGGTCGGAGACTATGTGCTGAGAAAAATTATAGGTAGTGCTAAAAATCCTTCTAATGGGAAACGGGTGCCCAACTGGGAAGGTCCCTTCAAAGTCATTCATAACGACTTGATGGGAGCCTAACATTTAAAAATAATAAAGGGAAGAGAATGGTTCCCGGAGATTGAAATCACTAAACCAAAACTGCCAACTTATCACAGTAAAAAACCTTGACAAGTCAAACTTGTCACTGTCTTTGACCGTGACAAGTTTAAGGGTGACAAATGAATTTGTCATGGACTTGTCATGGTCAAAGACCGTGACAAGTTCGTTAAATTTGTCACGGACTTGTCACAATCTTTAACTTTAGAAAATTTGTCACGGTAAAAGACCATGACAATCCCATGACAAAAGCTTAAAATTGTCATGGACTTTGACCATGATAAGTCTGTGACAAAGGAAAACTTGTCACGGACTTTGACCATGACAAGTTTTCTTTGTCACAGACTTATTACGGTTAAAGTCTGTGATAAATCTTAGCAAATTTTAAAAAAATTGCTGGGCAGTATGACCATTGCCACTTCCCATTAATATATTTGTACCTGTTATAACAAAATTTAACCTGTCCAAATAATATATATATCAAGCAACCAAACGAAAATACAAATATCCATAACCAATATGTAAATATAAATAACCAAATACAGATATCCATATCCATACCAACATGTACCAATTCAAAAAAATACAAATATAATCCAACATCCAAATAAAATAAATACAAATAATGTAATGGACTAGTGTCTAGAATAAATTAGAGGAGGAAGGAAGGACACATAACATATGCATTGAGACACCCATCAATTCGCCAAACGTCACATTGTTCGTGCAACCATAAAGGCGAGTTCTCCTTTTCGGCCAAAACATGCGTGACGATCACCTTTGCCTTAATGTTTTACATGGGACGTCCATGAACCACCATACCCGGGAGGGTCCCTGTGTTCCTCAACCCCCTCTCTATCAGATCCCCACCAAAGATGTCGAGTAAAAATAAGTTTGGCCAACAGATTGTTGACATAGGCCGTTCGAAGGGGGTTAAGATGGGAAATGAATCATATGGTGGCGAGTCCACGCATATCGACGATGAAATAACAACATCCTGGTCTACCTCCTCCTCCTCCCCCCCTTCCCCTTTCCCTCATTGGAGGTGGACCCCCACTGATGCTTCATGATAGTTTATCGTCATGGATATCCACCTTTAAGTCAACCCGGTGTTGCTCGTCTATATTCTGATGATCCTCAATTTCCCCACCTGAGAGATCACCCCCTAGTCATCCCCTTGTGATCCGCCCTGAGCACTTGGCTGAGATAGTCCATAGCTAAAGATGCTTTATCAGTATCAGACTGCGACTCATGCACTCCCTTAAGGTTTGCCTGAAATGACAAAAAGTACATGATTAGTTAATTAAGTTAATACAAAAATTATAACTTAATTAAAAAAATAATTATAACTTACAATCGTGGTCGCGATGCTCGGGGACACCTCCTTATCCTTGCCGTTCTTCATCTGAATTGCCACATAGGCATCGAGACTATGTGGCCTACCCCCAGGGTCAATCCCAATCTCTTGAAAGAAAATAATGCAGAATTATTAAGTAACGCAAAGTAATGATGAATTTGAATAACCTAAAGCAAAAATTATAGAAAAATATAACTTACCATCCTGTGCTCCACCAAGGCGTAAGACGCCCGCCAGGAGTAGTGCAAGTCCAGCTTTTTCACCCGATTTTCCCTCCTCGATTAACGAGATGTCAGTTTCCACTCATCGATCTCATTGTCGACAAAAAACTTCCACTGTGCCAATGAGATTGGATCCTTTGAGGGGACGGTGTCACGCACTCTCAGAATGGACACCCGGGTCTTCCCAAAGTATTATGCCCTCATGTTTTTCTTCCACGTCTTATATTGATCCCTCAACTTTTCCAATATGGAGTTGCGAACATGTGGGGGCATGCCTAATTGATCCTATCAAACAAATACAAACCAAAAAGAAAGTAAGTGTTAGTTGCTTATAAATATAAATATAAATATAAATACACTACCTGTAGTGCCCCCCTGATGCCCATCTTGAGCTCATTTGGCACGACCCTCTAATCAGTGTACCCCAGGCTAACGATCACCTTTCGCAACTCCATGGATCTAGGCAATAATGCCATTTTATTTGATATACCCAAAGTGCATGCTCATACTCAGAGACACTAACCTCGACCAGTCTCACAACCGAGTTGATAAGAAGCTGATGACAACCATCAGTAAGGTTATCTTCTATAAGGTCGACCCCACTTACACCAACCACGACTCTGTATCAACCAAGGTCAGCAAAGTCTCATGGGCTTAAACAATGACCAACATCATCATCGGCCTCAGTCGACCTTACAACTACCTCGTACCTAACCTCGGCCAGCCCTCCTGGCCGAGGTCATCACGGTTAGAGGCAGGACAAAGCAGCACTGTCGAACTTCACCAACCTCGTACTCATCCAAGCCGAGGTTACATCAGTAAAGGACACAGGGCCGAGCATTTACAAGCACATGTAAGGTTTGGAACACGTGGACAAATCTGTTATAACCAAATCATTACCTCCACGTGAGGGAATATTGAGGTCATCATTATCTACATAAGATTGGCCAGGTGTCATTCTCATACTGCTTTGATTCCCATGCACATGCTCATTGCATGCTTGGGGGGTACACTATACCCCCCAAGCACTATATATAGAGGTCATCCTCTACCTTGTAAAGGGATCCATAATTGCAACCATAGCTGAAACTCTGTCACTTTACACAGTAGAGAGAGAAAGCTCGAGTAATTGTATCTATGGCTGTTAGTTCCTTCATCTAGTGATATTACTCACAAACTCAGTGGATGTAGGACAGATTGGCTGAACCACTTACATACTTGTGTTCATCCTCTTACCCTCACTTCATTCTGTTATATATATATTCACTCTTGTGCTGCCATTGTTATGCCTGTTTGAGCTCTACTACCTCTTTATCTGGTGGTGCTGTTTACAACATCATCATTTTGGCATCGTCCGTGGGAACGAGAATATTCATCTCTTCCTCTTTTGTTGCTTAACCTCACCGGAGACTCTGGTGGTGAGCCAGGCCTCACCCTTCGTGTAAAGTTGTGTCACCATTGAAAGAGGCCCTTTAAGGTATCGAGCTCTCTAATATTTTCATTGCAAGATCTTCGATCTAAATATATGGCACCGGAGTTACCACCACCTCTTCCACTATCTGGTGTTGGAGGACTCAGTTCCAGCTAGGCACCACCTAAGTCCGAGATGGCTGAGGTGGCAGCAGCCTTGAAGTCCTTGGCTGCCACTCAACAATTGATGCAAGAATAATTTTCCCAACTTAGCCAAAACATAATGAGGCTACCTGGGGTCTCATCAGAGATGATTACTCTGGCGGATGCACAGCTCCATCATGAGGCCAAGGGACCACCCTAGGCACCGCGAAAGGACCAACCTACTCCTCAACAGAGGAGGAATGTTGCTGACCCTAGGCGTCTACGCCCAGGGAAGCAAGGAAACCCTTGCCCTAAGTATAGGTGCAGTGATATTGACGCATAAGATGATCCTGTAGACTGTTAGGAGCCGTATGAGGTCTCAAACAACACTATATGCCCTATACTGCAGATTCGAGGTCAGTGTGAGAAATGAGGTGGTGATGCACAACAAAGAGGGTCAGGTTTTGATCGCTTAGGCAGAGGGTCAGCCTTTGAGAGGCTCAAACCAGTTAATGATCTAAGGCAGAGGCTATCTAGGTCAAGGAGCATAGCCGAATCACACAGGGGAGGTGACGAACATCGGCCTCGTCATGGCTGACCCCCACATGGCCGAGACTGTGGTCAGGGGCAAGTCAATAGCCGATGTTGCCTTGCTGTAGGAGAACCCTCGGTCCACCCCTTGGAGGTAGCTGGGGATAACCTCGGCCAGGCCAACGTTGCAAGACCTTGGAATGATTCCATCCAAAGGCTTGAAGAGAAGATAGGGAACCTCATAAAAAGCCGAGACCCATTACAAAGGGGTTTCTTAAAGGGCTCCCCATTTGTGGCAAGGATTGTCAACTTCCCAACCCTTGCTAAATTTAAACCACCGATGGTGTCTCTAAAGTACGATGGTAGTACCAACCCAGTGCATTACATTGAGATGTATAAGTTTGGATCAAACATTTATTCAATCCCCGATGAGATGAGGTGCTGAGCTTTTCAAGCACTTTAACGAGAGCATCACATATTTGGTTCACTTCTCTTCCTAAAAACTCCGTTGAGAATTTTAAGGGTTTGACTACACAACTTCTGTGTTGGGGTAAGACCTCAGAAGAAGATAACCCATCCACTCTATGTAAAGCAATGCAAGAATGAAAGCTTCAGAGACTACATCATAAGGTTCAACAAGGAAAATTTGGAAGTTTAAGATTACAAAGAGAGCATAGCCATGACAGCTCTCATTAGAGGGCTTCAGAAGGGAAAACTACTTTGGAAACTTGGTGAAGACCCTCCTAAGTCTATGGCTGACCTGTTAGCGACAACTGGAAAGGTCATGAACACAAAAGAGGCAATGACTACAAAGTATGAGGATGAGAATGGAAGTAGCAGTGGGAAATTTCAAAAGAAGAAGTATGGAAAGAAGAGGGTTGCAGACGATAAGTTTGCACACTATACTCCTTTAACTGTGAGCTGCGAACACATCCTCAATGAAATAAAGAATGATAGATCCCTAAGATGGCCGGAGAAGCTGAAGGCCCTTACTCATAAGATAAACATGAACCTATGGTGCGAGTTCCATCAGGACCACGACCATCTGACTGAAAAGTGCTTCGCACTGAAGGATGAGATCGAGAAGATGTTGAAGTCCGGAAAGCTCAGAAAGTATGTTGATGGTAGAGCCCCTAAGGGGGGGAGAGATGACCCAAATAAGAAAAGAAATGACAGATTTCGGGATGATGTCCGTACTAGAAGAGATGAGGACTCAGATGATGGCAACGATGACCCTGACCTCCCACCAAAAGACGATAATGTCCCAGTGAAGAGGGTCGGTATGATTTCTTTTGGTGTGAGCACCATCTGTGCAGGACTAGCAGGAGGTGATTAAGAGGTATCTAATCATAAGGCCCACGTAGCAGAGGTCAAAGCAGTGGAAAAGGCCGAGGTTGTGAACTTAGCTTCTACAGAGGTTAAATAAGAGAAGAGAAAGAAGGTAGATATGGATACCCTCATAGTTGGCTTCTCACGTCTTGATTTCAAAGGTATCTTAGCTCCTTATGATGACCCCCTGGTAATCACCACAAGGGTACATGGGTGTGAAGTTCATAGGATACTCGTTAATGGGGGAAGTTCAGCAGACATTATGTTTTGGCCATGTTTTAGAGCCTAGGCCTCAGCAGAGCTAGGCTTGCCTTATCGTCATTGATTAGGCATAAATTCTTCACACTTATCCCCTTAATTTCGGTATTTTTATGATCCCGTGTGGTGTAAATAACTTGTATTTGTCTCATATTTATGCTACTAACCCTTTTTGGCAAGTATTTCGTATTTTGTGTATCTCTAATGTGTTTTACAGGTATTTCATGCAAGAAAGATGGAAAAGAGAACTCAAAATAGTGAAAGAAACTAAGAATCGAGGAGTTGAAGGTCATTTTCTTAATTTTTCAGCCTTAGTCCGGAGGTGGGGCCAACTGGAAAGTTGAAGAGCTTTCAATTACAAGAACACTGGAAAAAACGACACATCAATCCGAGTTACAGTGAAGAGGTTATGCCCATTTGAAGTTGAGAAGAAATCCAAGAAAAAAGCTATCAGACCCAAACCGAACCGAAGCTGAGGAAAAAGAACCGGTCCGCCCACTTGTCACGCACCGGATACGTTACGAAACTAGTCACGCACCACATCCGTTACAAAATTATTCACGCTTTCCAAGTGTGACAAATTGGCAGATACGAGATTTTTATTTTGTGCTTATCTTTTATCCAAAAGAGTTTTATGTTTTGGGAACTCTTCTAAACGACATCTAGCCTATATATTTAGTCATTAGGACTCTTTTTATTCAGATTTCATTCATGTAAAAGTTCCATAACAAGTAGGAACATCAAGAAAAAAAGATTCACATATTTTGCACCATTAATTCAAGAGCTTTTCCAGTTTTTCTTCAATCTTTGATTTCTTCTTGCAGGTTCTTGTTCTTAAATCCTGGTAACTTTTATTTTTAGCACTTTTATTATTATTTCACCATGCTAGGCTAGATTTCCCAAGGCCGGGATACATGAACCCGGCCTGATGTGTTAGTTGCATGTGTATAACATTAATCCTCTGAATTTAGTGATTGATTACGACCGTATTGCGTAGGAACACAACAATTGTAGATCTTTATATCTCGTTTGCCTCTGGGTAACCAGGATGATTTAGAATGCAATTAGAGTGTCACTATCACGATACTGATTTACTCATCCTCAGATTAAGTATGACGCGGGCTTGAACCTCGTATACGTAATTCTTGGGAGTACTAAATTCTGGGTCAAATTAATCAATTAAATTTACGATTAGTATTATAACTGCAATACACTAGGGTTGGGGGATTGTATTCCCGTTATGTTTTTATCATACATAGTTTAAAGTTTTAAATCAGTTTTCATTAGCAGTTTAGGTAATTTAGTATAATTTCATATTTTCATAATTTCACAATTGCATATAGTTTAATCAATCCCAAAACCAAATCATTTTCTCTTTTTGTTTTTAGAGTCAAAGTTAGCATTCCTTCGTCTTTTCCCGTCGTCACAACCCTGTTGTCCTAGTTCCCTGAGGATTCGATACCCAGACTAGCCACTATATTCCGCAAGAGTGTAGTTACAGTTTAGATTTTTGTATTGTGGTTGGAAGCCGATAACAACGACTAGCGTATTTACACGGACGCTCGGTTTCCGACTCGATGAATCATCCCTTGATCGGCTTTAGCGGTGAAAAGGTTCATCCATTGGGTATATATGAGATGGATGTTAGAATAGGAGACGAATGGCCTAAGAGGTTGACCAGAAAAATTAATTTCTTTATGATGGATGAAAACGTCTTCTCAGCTTACAACCTCATCATAGGACGATTAGACCTCAAGGAATTTGAGGCCGTGCCTTCAACGGTCCACCAAATGCTAAAATTCCCGACTCTTTATGGAGTAGGGGAAGTGCAAGGTGACCAAACATAGGCACGTGAATGCTACTTCAACTCTGCGGAAGATAAAGAGGCTCATAAGAGGGTAATAACCACGTACAACATCGACACACTTGATCCTAGAGATAAAATAAAGCTCAAGAAGGGAGAAGTAGCGAAAGAGGTAGAATCCATTGTCCTCAATGAGGAGGAGCCAGAAAAAACCATCCAAATTGGCAAAGCTCTAATACCTGAGATCAAGGAGGAACTAATGAAGCTTTTAAGGAAGAGACAAAATGTTTTTGCCTGGAGCCATGGAGACATGCCAGGTATTGATCCCGAGATTATGTGCCATAAACTCAATGTTATAGAAGACGCCAAGCCTATCAAACAGAGAAGAAGGGTGTACTCAAGGGAGAAGTATGATCCCATCAGAGAAGAGGTTAGAAAGCTTGGAGAGGCCAAGTGTGACACCCCGCCTCAATAAATATCGGGTGATCAGTCCTTTATTAAATAAAAATCAAGGTGAACGGTTGGTTCATTCTTAGCATCACTATCGCAAAATAAAATTTTCAATTTAAACACCCTAAATAATTAAGCTAAGTGTCAAAAATTTTTAAAACCTTATTTCCATTTTATTAAATCCTGATATGAAAACCTTTTTAAATAACCAACAGTTTAAGAATTCCTAAATACTAAGGATGGCAATAGCACACAAGAATTAAAACTATCTAGATAAACCAAACCAGTTTAAAACTATAAATGAACCATCCTGACAATAGTTAACTCCCAAGGAGTACATAATACTGAAAATACAAATAAACATAGATCCCTGATATATCCAAACTGAATAGGGAAACAGGTGACACATGCCCTAACTATGAAAAACTAAAATAAGAATTTGAATCAATGAAGAGGTCGTCTAAAACAAAGGCCTGCAACTCCCACATAAGCTGTAGCGCGTCCAATCGAAGGAACCTATGCATGATGCCCCTGTGGCTGGGCACCTGTAATACACACACACACACACACACACACACACACACACACACACACACACACACACACACACACACATATATATATATATATATATATATATATATATATATATATATATATATATACAAGAGAGATAAAAGACAGGAAACGGGTCAGAGCCTGAGTGTAAAACAGTTTTAAAATAGTTTAGCAAGTATTTAAAATGCTTACCTGCTAATGCAACAACTATGTTAGTATGCGACACTCTCTTGAGAATTCTCACCTCACGTCTAGTGTGCACGCCTACCGTACTACTAAACCTCATGTCTATCTCACTCATTTTACCATAAAGTTTTATCTCGAGAAATAACAAGTTTTTGGTTTTAGTTTAGAAAATTAATCACTTCAAGATTTCTTACGCTATTTAGAAAAAATTAGTACCGTTATAAAGTTCCCGAACACTTATAAGAAAGTTAAAAGATTTATTCATTACTTAACTACTTATACGCACAGTAAAAAGTTCCCATGTAAATATACGTATATATATTAGTCTCACATGTAATATATATACTAACGGCACCCCATATAAAATCTATGCTGCTGGCATACTCTGCT